>JAXQQM020090493.1:0-37618 GCA_034641835.2 Pinus albicaulis
TGGACAACCATTACATTAATATAGATGATTTTCCCTCCCAAGGTAATGGGAAACTTAGGAAGGATCCCTAACAGTTGATTAATTCCTCTTTTAAAAGCCAACAAATTCTAGGTAGCGGGCACAAGATGTGGAGAATATAAAGCTTGCCAAGTAGTTGAAGACAAAATACTAAAAGATTCACCTTAATCTATGAATGTTCCAGGTATAAGTATATATTTATAATCCTGTATTGTGATCTGAAAGGGAACGTAAGAAGGAAGATGATATCTTGCCAGTCGACTCCAACCAAAAGAAGTGACCATAATATTTAGAGGGGGTGTCATGGGAACAAGAGAACTTCCCCCTTGTGTTATGGGAACATGCAGATCTTCCCCTTGTACCTTGGGAATGGGAGGATTTCCCTCTAGTTCATTCAAATATAAAGTAATAAGAAGAACATGAGCGATATGAGGTTCACTCTCTATAGGAAAGATACGATCAACTGAAGGTGGAATTGATTCAACCGTCTTCTCAACCAATAGTTAGTCGGGAATGGGCTCATGGGATTCACTTTCAGAGAGGGTGGAATTGACTAGAGATGATTTCTGATTATCACTTCATCAAATATTGGAGGATCAAGGGAAAGATTTCAATAACCAGCTGAAAGACAAGGTCGAGAAGTTGTAAGGTTTTCCAATACTTTTGAGGCTTCATCCATATAAGGACAAAGGTGAACACGAGATTCCCATCACATAACCTACATGGAAAATTGACTTTACCCTTTTTCCCATGGGACGTACTATCACTAGTTGAGGGTTTATCACCAACATGATCTCCAGAGGCCGATGACAAAGGTCAATGTGAGCTGGTGGACCACATTTCTAATACCTTGGGAATACTAGGAAAATCTCTAAGAAGGTGGCCACCATTACATAACTTGCAAGGGAAATTCACTTTGTAGGGTTGATTGGAAGGTTTGTCCACATTATTTTCATATGTAGCAATGGCTTCTTGGTTGGGCCTTTGCTTATTTTACTTCTTCTTCTTCAACCTTTTCATCTTCTTCTTAGCTTCCTGGTTACTTGAATCAATACTTTCACTAGGTGAGGAGGAAGAAAAAACATGTGAATAAGGAAAAGGGTAAACTCTAGGATCAACATGAGGTTGATGTTGTTCAGGTGGAGGTGAACCTGGTTGAGAATAAGTTTGGACATTCATAACCATAGGGGTCGAAAGCAACCAAACTAGCAAACCAATGGTAAATATGGAAAGGAAAACCTTTCCATATAAGGATCACCAATATTTAAAAAAGAAGGAAAAGGACCAAGATTTCCATATGAGGGGTTTCCTTGATTGGTAAACTCAGGAACTGTTGCCATTAGTCTCAAAATAAGATCTACTAAGGATTTTTTCCATGGGGAGGATGTTATTCCATGGTCAATTAATTAATTTTAGAAATTAACAACAATAATAAATCAAATAGGGGTAAGTAGACATAAAGGTTTACCAAGCAAATGTGAACTGCAATATACACCTTGGAGAACCAACGACTTAACATACGACAACCAATATCTCTAAATGCTATGTTCAATGTATCATGGTATACAAGGTGACCAACTCGGTTACCCATGGATGGATAGAAACCTATAGGGGACTCCCAAAATATACTCGACAATATGTGGGAGTGAAGTCCATAGTAGTGTTTTCTAATGCATAACCATTCGATGAGAGCGTTCTCATATACTTATCATGTGCAGAGTGTCGTTCGATTTACCTGAAGGTACGTGGAGAATGATCCTATACACTTACATATGTGGAACGAGATTTCACCTCGGGGATGCAATGGTTGCAAACAACGACAACTCCTATGTTTAACGACATCGGAACATGTCTCTAGCCTAGACCTCTAGATGTTTCCGTTAGTGTTCCAAATGCTCCTTTGGTTAATTGAGATAAATTTTAAAGTTGATCTTGAATTATGTTTAAATTTTAAGGCTCAAAATTTATGTCACCTGAACATACCTATAATGAAACTAATATGATGAAAATACTCTTTCCATTTCGATGAAATCTATCTATCATAGGGAAGAAATGAAAACAATGACACAACAATCAAGTATGCAGAAAAAAAGAGCTTCTTAACTAGATCTTTAAATTTCACATTTCCAATGCAACAACCAAGAATTAAATGAATTTCAATTCACTAAAATTCACTTACATGATTTTTTTTTTTAATGAATACACACTTTTCAGCATTCAACACCAAGCAATGTAATCTATGCTCAATGATAATCTCAAAAGCAAATTTCCAATGCATTGCAATCTAATACAATTTCCAGAAGTAATGAAAAATTTTGAGATGAAAGATTAACAAATGCAAAATCAATTCTTTCCAGTTTCCAAAATAACTAAAGTGCTCATCAAACAAACATACAGGTAGTAAAACAGTAAATCCAATTACCCAAAGAACCTAAGATTCACCTCAAGCTCATTTTCTCTATTTGGACATGGAACAAATTTTTTGCAAACCACAAAGAATATAACATCAATAAATCAACATCATATGCACTCAGAGTAGGAATAAGACTCTAGAGATAAAGATATCCTAGACTTTTTGTCAAAAACCCTAAAAAGTTTCATTCTTTTGGACCAATGCTACTTTACCTAGTAAAATACGTGTTGATAGGGTCTTCAACACTTATTTACCTAGAAAAATCCATGCTGACAATGCTCTTTTTGTTAGAGAAAAACGTCTTGGATGGAAGAGAAAGTGGACAAGCACAGACAGACAGTGGAAACCAGAGGTTTGAGCACCACTATTCTCAGTAAAATTTGCACTGACATCGCTTTGTTTCCTAGAGAAAACCTGCTTGGCAATGAAATCTTATGAAAATATAATCAAAATTGAAAATAAATCCAGACTTGAAACTCTAAAGATCATACTACTCAAAATGCAGAATTATAAGCAATCAAATGATGGATTATAAGGCGGTTGGAAAAACTAATTGAAAAAAAATAGAACGAAAGGAGGTTTGAAGGGTTATTTCCTCCCCAGTGGAGTCTCCATTTTTTGTGTGTAGTCAATCCTTTCTACGGACATAAACGATCCCTCTAGTCCTATGGGAGGATTTAGCAACAAACGAGATAAATATATGCAACCTTTCCTAACTTATGCTAGAAAAACACAAAGGAGGATAGATTTACTACCCCTTTCTGATGCTAATGCCTGTATTTGGTGTTATCCTTGCTTATTTTTCTTCCACACCCATGATCTCCTCTTCGTTGGTGAATATGAATGCTTGCAAGGAAATACAAGTGGAGACAACAAACAAATACAAAGCATAATAGTCTGTAGTATAATTTATGTTGAAAAATGTAACTAGGTCAGTCTTCATGTTGACTATGTAATTATGTACTTATGTAAAGAAGAAGTCAAAAATAATAAAATGAGTTTTTTTTTCTTATGAAAAAAAGTGTAATTAAGATTCATGTAAATGGAAGAATATCCTCCAAGACAATGTGGAAGAATGGCCTTCAAGACTGCCCATATTCAACGTTGAAGATAAGCCTAATTGCTGCAAGGAAGTTGGCCTACAAACTGTGTGGAATTCGGCCTAAATAAAGGCTGGAAGGTCGGATTATTATTTGGCAGGAACAACTATTTATACCCTACATATGCTGCGTAGAAGAGACAATTTTTGCGGATTTGTCTTAGGTTTTTATAGCGGCTAAAAGGGCAGATCTAAGGACAAAGTTTAGTGCAGATTGAAGGGTAAAATTGAGGAAAGGACAAGTAAGTTCACATTAGTACATGTCTGAAGTTAAAAACGAAGTCTGAAGGTTTGAAATTCTGAAGGTAAATCCAAAGTATAAACCTGAAGTGCTGAAGGTAAATTCGAAGTGCTGAAAGAAAATGCTAAATGCTTAAGGCAAGGTACTAAAGGTTAATGTGAAGTGCTGAAGTGCAGATCTGAAGTGTAATGTAAGGAAGGTAAATCTATGATTTACCTTCCTACAATAAAAGTGTTACTTCTGCTTAAAAATTTGTGTCCTATGCATTTTGATAATTGACTTGATGAAAGATTAACTAAGAGAATACATAAGCAACACAAGCAAGCTCACAAGTAATTAAACTTAAGCCCTCCATATTCTCAACATGGTATCAGAGATAAGGTATCATTTAAGGAAAGGGCATACAATATAAGAGACACTCAAGGAACCTCATATCAATACACCAAGACAATATTGAGAAATCCTTCTTTGAGATTTTCAGTGACACACCTTTGTGATTTTTGGATGGCACAACAGAGATCGGGATTCTCTGAGTTTTTCGGAAGACATTACATGATGACTAACACTTTTATAATTTCATATATCTACCACTGTAAAGATCACAGTCTTGGGCCAATCACAACATGTGATCTCTTATGTTGAAATCACAGTCATGATATCGGTGGGAGTAGGATGGTACAGTGTCATGAAAGGGTGTCGTGCCTTCTCGGTGCTATCACAATCATAGATGAGGGCGCAAATATCTTGGTGCTATGCCTTGGTGTCAACTTAATGGTCTCGATGATGGAGCATTGATCTACATTGAAGAAGATCATCAATAAAATAAAGGTAAATAAGAATTCACATCAACAAAGAATTGAATCCGCTAGTCATCTTATAAAGGAATCTACAATGCAAAATAACACAAAGTATAAACAACCAAAAGAAACATTTCATATCTACAAAAGAAGACATTTACATCAAGGACCCTTCCCTTATTCTTAAAGAATTTCATCAAAAGAAGCAATGATCTCCATCAACAAAAGGAAGCTGGATCTAAAGATGTTGTCACCATAATTGAAGCAATCTCCTTTATTGAAGAAAATCAGGGAAAATTTTAAGGATGGAAACTTATCTTAAAGATTAGAAACCTTGGTGAATCTTACTAATCGGTAATATGAAAACTATAAAATGATTAGTGATATTTTAGTAAAAATATTAAAAATTATAATGATTTTATATAGTCTCTATTAAATTTTGGCAATTTTTAAGGTAAAATATTTTTTTCTTATAAAATTTGGGTGAATCACTTTTAGGAAAAAATGGGAATGGGCGAATCTTTTTTTTGGAAAAAAAAATGGAAAATTAGCCCATCTATGAATATTAGCCCCTAAAATTTTCCCTGAAGAAAATCCTTTTCATTTGGAAGCATATCATCCAAAAGGAGAGAATTGATACATCTTTTCTCAACCATCATCGAAGCAATCAAGCTGAAGCCTTGATCTTCACTTATCAAGTAATTATCTTTCATTCTATAATCAAATTTGGTTAAATAACTTTGTTTTTGCAGGGAGATATGTAAGCTGGTTGGGTTACCACGAATCCTTGCATGAGGAGGATAGTCACAGTCCTCGAAGAAAGTAAAGTCATGAAATTCCTATGAAGGATTGGAGACACCAAGAGAATATAAGATAAGTTGAAAGAACTATTCTATGCAATAAATAAGGTTATGTCACTTAGAACCGATTTACACGAAGTTGAGGTATCAAAGAATGAAGGGATATCTTCATAAGATATCAATTGTGAGACTGAGAAAATATGATAAGATGGACAACGTAACAAATAGACAAGAAAATTACCTCATTCAACTTGTGGTCTCTATGCTAGATCAAGGGAAAAAATGTTGAAGGATAAAAGAATCAAACATTTGTTAAGGAAATGTGGAAGAATTATGGACATTACAAGAAAGATGGTCCTAAAAGGACAATCTCAATAGGAGAAAGAAAGGAAGCCCATATCATCGAAAAGAATGGAGGAAGCTGAAGAAAATAAGTTCAAGGAAAATCACGCAAACTTATGAATAAGGAATTGATTTCTATTGGAAGCAATGTAGCATCGTGATCAAAGCATGGCAGGAGCTCCTGGTAAATTAGCTTTGGGGGAAAACCTCTAATAACATTACTAATGGAAAACAATCATCAAGAGCAAGGGTCATCATGGAAACATATTTCTGGGATGTGATATAGATGAAGCAGGCCAAGAGAATGAAGCTCTTCATTCCTGAGAAATTTCTATAGGATGACTTAAGGGAAAAAGGGTATGAGGTATGTATATATTTATATGCTAACATTGGACGTTTTGAATTCATGTCATATGGTTGTAGGTAATGAATTTCTGTATTTTGAAGTATGATCTGTGGAGGAGTACCTCTCAGTGCACGGACATATGAAATCAACATAATATGTCCTCATGGAATATGAGGTGGTTGTATATGAAAGATAAATTAGAAAGGGTGTAAATCCCTGGAAATGCGCAGAGAGGAAGAAGATCATGAAATGCAACCATGTCAAGAGGCAGTTATCATCTGGAAGCCAAGAAGATGTGACTAAGAGATCTCCTGGAAGGATATGTAGATTTTGAAAAAATTATGGTAAAAATACCCTTGATAAAACATATCGTTAGGATATGTGTCAATCTGTATGAAGGATGTCAATACTCACAGGAAGATGTCATGGTAAAAGATCACCACCAAGGTAAATTTTGTGATAAAATTTCATATGTATATGTTTATCTGAATGAACTTGTGCAGGGTTGCTAATCATAAGAAAGGATGCATGATCCTTGGAGATGATTAAAAGGAAAGCAGCATGGCATAACAGTGGACCAGATAAGGAAGTTTGATGAATCCCTTTATGATAGCCGACATGACTCAGGATGAAAGTGATGGATGATATGTCCCCTATGAAGCTAAAAAGTTGGAGACCCCTCAATATCAAAATCCATGACATCGAGGACAGGAATTCTTCATGAGAAACTGGGTGTCTCACCATTGTTGCTGGAGGTCCCTGGTTAAGAGGGAGCCTGATGATAAGTTTATTACTTGGAAGAAACTTCGTAATTCCAAAGAATGAGCTTAGGTACATTCCTCATATAGGAATGAGTACATTCCCTTGTGGAATAGGTCATCCCTGGTTGAGAGGGAGAGATAGACACATCATTCTGGTCTTGGGAAGACAGAATGGAGAATTGGGTAATCATCTGGCATTCGATAATATTTGAGAATGTGTTAGGGAATTCAAGATAAGAGTAGTCGGGGACCGATATTCTTTGAGGGCTAGCTACCCAAGATAAGAATAGTCCAAGAAGTTCATACTTTGGGAACACTCAAGTGGAGTATGTACCTTGGAGAGACAATGACGAAGGTGTCTATAAGTCATGTGTCTCGCCAACATTGAAGCCCATTGTCTCATTGAAGAGATGGGGCTATTAGTAAAGGCCTTGCACTAGGACAATTATGGTTGATATGATGCTATACAGATGCGATTACCAATCTGATTCTTCTTATGATATTCTTCAGTTTAAAAGTAACCATGTAACTGTATGAATACCTCCCTAGTTAAGAGGGAGTGTTGAAAAATGTAACTAGGTCGGTATTCATGTTGACTGTGTAATTATGTACTTATGTAAAGAAGAAGTCAAAAATAATAAAATGTGTTTTTCGTCATATGAAAAAAAGTGTAATTAAGAGTCATGTAAATGGAAGAATATCCTCCAAGACAATGCGGAAGAATGGCCTTCAAGACTGCCCATATTCAACGTTGACGATAAGCCTAATTGCTGCAAGGAAGTTGGCCTACAAATTGTGTGGAAGTCGGCCTACATAAAGGATGGAAGGTTAGATTATTATCTGGCGGAAACAACTATTTATACCCTACATATGCTGGGTATACGAGACAATTTTTTCGGATCTGTTTGAGGTTTTTATAGCGGCTAAAAGTGCATATCTAAGGACAGAGTTTAGTGCAGATTGAAGGGTACAAATTGAGGAAAGTACAAGTAAGTTTGCAACAGTATAGGTATGAAGGTAAAAGCGAAGTTTGAAGGTCTAAAAGTCTGAAGTTAAATCCGAAGTATAAACCTGAAGTGTTGAAGGTAAATTCAATGTGCTGAAAGGAAATTCTAAATGTTGAAGGAAAGGTACTAAAGGTTAATGTGAAATGCTGAAGTGCAGATCTGAAGTGTAATGTAAGAAAGGTAAATCTGTGATTTACCTTCCTACAATAAAAGTGTTACTTCTACTTAAACATTTGTGTCTTGTGCATTTTGATAATTGACTTGATGAAATATTAACTAAGAGAATACATAAGCAACACAAGCAAGCTCACAAGATTATCAAGAAGAGAATTTTTATTAACCTTAAGCCCTCCATATTCTCAACAATTTATGCAGCAGATCAAGGAACACTACAATAAATAGTCAATCATTGAAATATTTATGGAAAGGAAACACATAATTTATCATTAATAGGATCATAAAGGGATAAATATAACTATAAGAATTGATGTTGGACACCTATTTTAGGTGAGACTGCAAGTCCTATCCTCAACTCTTCAAACAACTTCCTCCTTCACAAATAGGTAGCAATTGGGCATGCTTCAGCTCATAGGATGAAAAACAACCATTAGTGGATCATAGGGCTTTCATTTATAGGGAAGGAGAGGGAGTTGAGGATCGATACAAGCTGGGAGGAGTTCCACACTTAAGGGAAAGATCCATGGAAAGAGGATCCATGACCATGAATGGGAAGTCTCGTTCCTATCATCAACAACCTGAAACCACGTCGTCATTCTCAAGACTTCTAGTAAGGGAAAATTATCTTCCATTTTGGGAAGAAATTCCTAAAGAGGGCCAGCACGTATTTTCCTGAAAAAAGTCGTGCTGCCAACACTAGACACATGTATTTCAAAAGGTGACAAGCCCAGGTAATTAGCTATGCAAAAAACGTTGGGCTTGTAAAAGAAGGTTCTTGACAAGCTTTTCAGATTCTTTTAAATTCAATTCTTTTTCCAGCTCTTGAAGGATGTTTTAGACATGTTTCATGGAGAACATATTTTGTGATACTAGTGGTATGATGACCCAAAGGGGAGTGTGACAAAATAATATATAATAGGTCCATAAATATTTATGACTCTCAATTCCAAATCTAAATCCACGGAAACAAAAAATCCAATCCCAAAACAAAATAAAACCCCCATTGATTCAAAGCCTTAACATTATGAGGGTTCCACCTAATGGAAAATCCACTCTAACGCCGTCGGGAATCAGAATTGAAAAATCACCAACCATTAAACAAATTCTCTAGCAAGTTTGTGACTAAGTCTCCTTCTCCCAATGTCTCTTGTAATAAAACGATGTCATGATAATTTAAATCAACTAATCTCCTAAGGGCCATTTTTTTGGAGGGGATAACCAACCCCATGTAGTTGAATGATTGTACAATCATTGGGTAACCCCTCCAAGGGTTGTCAATACTCTAAGTGCCCCGATGATGGATTGTTTTTTTGTAGCTTCCACATCCAATCGAGATTTGACTTGGGCTTTAGACAAGTGAGATTTTCTACACCTAACTCTACCATGAACAAGGGTAGATGGGAGGTAGATTTCCCCACCCCTTAAGTAGAGTTATACCTAGAAGGTTGTGTAGGTCGAGGGCATAGGTGGTATCGACCAGTTGAGTTAGAGGAAACATATATTTTTCCTTCTCTAATGGAGACAACAATTGACGAAGTGACAATAGGAGAAGGTGGACAGTGGAAAACATGTAGATATGGTTTCAGGATTATAGGAGGAGCGGATGAAGCAGTGTCACAACCAATGGAGTTGTCCCAAATTTTACCCAAGTCAAAAAAAGTACCAACTAAAGTGGATAAAAGGTTGGAAACAAGAGTATTACCCAATGTAGGAGTATCCTATTGTGTTGAAGCTAAGGGTTCAGTGACTTCTAAAAGTGGTATTGAAATTGGCTCTACCATCTATCGATCCTTTCCTTCCTCGACTGAATTGGTGACAATTTTGATGAAATGAATCCCATGTAGATTTTGATGACATGAGAAAATGATGACACCTAATGCATATCTTAACCATGATTTGGAACTTCGAACCCTTTAATTATGCATGTGAATGACTTAATGATCAAAATTATGAAAAATACACTCATTTGATGACCTTGAAAATGGAGGGAGTAGTAATGATACCTAGGACATGACTCAAGACTCATTTGAAAATAAAAAGACATGTAAAATTTATTTAAAAACTTAAAAATTTGACCAAATACATCCAACAATACTGAAAGAGAAAATTTGATCATTGGTGACTCATAAACACTAACATTGGCTCTAGCTAGGGATGGCAGCTCCTTTAGGAGGTGTCAAGAACACCGTAGACCAGGTCACCTTGTTCATTGGGAAATGGAATCACTGCAGCTACAATCCTCAAACTAATTTAAATCAAATTGAAAACTGAACTGTACATCTTTAACTACAAAGTCTTCTGGAAACTGACACTGAAAAAGATGCTCAAAATGTTGAACTTATTAATCACACTTTACCTACTCTAACTGATCCATAATCGATCTGATCAAGTGAAGTCAAAGATCTAGTGCAACCATGAAATCAAATGGTTATCTCATTTCTTGCTCCTCCTACTTTCCTCAAAGGAAAAGTGTTGTGGTAATGGCAACCCCAACTGAAAACTAAAACCAATCTCTATGTTGTCGAAGAAAACAAACCTGATCTCCAATGATGATTTCAATAGACTTGAAAATGGACCTTCCAAAACATAGAGGACCTCTTCTTGTTGTTCAATATTTTCAGGCTCTTTATGTACGTTTAACCCTGTACAGAAATTATCTTCAAACGAATTCTTAATGACAGAAAATAAACAATGGCGAGAGCATAGAACATAAAACAGATATACACAAAGATTTTACCCTAGATCCCAAATCGGGACTACCAACTTGATTTTTCATTATATTTATTTTAGTGTTACAACACATATATATACATCCTGAAGCATTTATAAACCCCAATCCATTAAAACTGTATTAGAACATAACCGTAGTTCTCTTGACCGGATCTACAAAATAATATGGGACAAAAACCATCATGCCCTAAAACCATGTGCAAACCCATGCACAAAACCATAGGCGGGTTCGCCCACTAGAAAATAAGGAAAAAAAATTGTTGGGGCGCTGCCTTGGATCGCATGCAAGGGCCTACCCGCCCCCCCTGTGACCCTCCCCACGCATGTGACTAATCATGGAAATAATATAACACATACCCAACATTCTCCCATTTGTCGTTTTCTTTCCACAAGGGGCCACATGGGAGATTTTTCATTAGTCCAACCAAGCAACACCCATTGTTTATCTATGCCAAGAGAACTTCTAAGTACTCACAGACTTCGTCAATGCATCTGCAACATTCTTCAAAGTGTACACCTTTACCCACAACATATTTTTATCCTCAACCATATCTCTCACAAAGTGAAATTAAACATCAATGTGCTTTGTCTTTGAATGATAAGTAGGGCTCTTAGCCAATAAAATTTCACTTTGGCTACCACAGTCTATCCTTATCACTCGTTGCACCAACCCCATACTTGAACACAATCTCTGCAACCAAACCTCTTCCTTGCTTGCATGAGTGGCTGCCATGTATTCTGCCTCTGTAGTTGAAAGATCCACTACAAACTGTCTTTTACTCATCCAACTATCTGCACCTCCAAATAGGCTAAACACATTCCCACTTATAGATCTTCTTTGGTCCATATCTCCAGCCCCGTCTGCATCAACAAAACCACATACGTCAAAACTATACACAAAACTATATCCAATCTCGGTCTTCCCTAGTAGCACAAACCATAATCACTAGTGCCATGTAAATATCTGAAAACCCACTTCTTGTTGTCCAATTCTCCTTCCTAGTTCCTAGTTTTGACTTAAACCTACTCAATAATCCCATGTGAAATGTTTGGTCTAGTACGGTCATTGCATTACATCAGGCTACCCGATGCACTTGCATATGGAACACATGACATATCCTCCTCTTCTCTTCTTGTGTCTTGGGAAAATGTTCGGTAGATAGATTTACACCTATAGTGTAAATTATATACAATATGCATGTATATATCCAGACTTTCCTGATCTAACAATATTTATCTTCTTGCTAAATACAGAATCCTTCCACTATAATTCTTGCGGAAATTTAATCAACAATTGAAAAACACATGAAGCAATAAAAACACACATAACACAGTTGTTTAACGGGAAAGCCTGAAGTTGAAAACCCCAACTATATATTATGTAACATGGAGATCATATGAAAATCTCATACAAACATACAAAGCTTATCACAAGCTCTCAGTACAGTACAATCGTCATACACTAATAAGGACCAATCTTGCAAATCCATGCACTGATCTTCACCACCTGCTAGCCTGCCTTCACTGTGCAATCCAAGCTGATTACAAAGACCAATTCAATGTAATCCCACTCTCATTGACTACGTTATTATCATTGGAAACTCCAATGTATATTTAGATGCAATTCATGCATCACTATAGTCACAACAGATGGTCTATCTTGCCCTTTCACCTATCTCTCCACTGGTCTCCACTGAAACTGCCATGCACTGTAGTTAACTGATGTATTCTTCAGTTGATTAATGAGTTATTATTTATTGAATTAATTAACTAATTAATTCACACCACTCTCACTAGTGTATCAATTAGTTAGACTAGATACAACTAGCTCAACTAAGTCTAACTGAGTTAAACTAAATACAACTCCACCAACTACTTCTCCAACTCCACCAAACTCTATCACATGAGTTCTAACTGAAGTCCTCCATGCATTAGCTCCAGTAAACCCTCAAGAATAGTGTAATTCCTTCTGTCAGCTGTTGTGCCACATCTGTGCACTTAACTGAAGTGCTCCAAGAGAATAAGATAATGTTTAGAGTCCAAATATTATTAAGAGCTAATAATATTCGACATGCATCTATTTTTAGATCAGCGCTCTATAAATAGACTTCGCCCAATATTCTAAAAATAGAATTTCATCTATTTTTCACATTTGACCAACCATCTACAAATAGCCCCCTGCTACATATAGAATATGCTCACCATCTCTAAAAATAGACATACACGTAAAAATAGGTTGTGTGGGCCCCACCTAGTTTAGGTGATTATTTTCCAACTAGGATCAAGGATGATGTTTCAGGATGCCTCCTTCACTATTTCTTGTTGCAATATTCAACACTCCCTCTCAACAAGAAAGGACTGTCTTTGCATGCGACATGCAACTCCATGCATTCGCCCTGCAACCTTTGCAAGCGCCATGCAACTCCATGCATCTGCTCTGCAACTCTTCCGAAACTGAAAGGCTCCAAACAACTCAATCAGTCTTAATGCATCTATCATCAAAGTCTTTGACTTCTGCTAGTACCAACTGCACATGTCTTCAGGAACCACTGCGTTGTTGAACTTTGCACCCATGCACTTTGCACTTGCTGTCAACTCTGAACCGCGCTCCAGTATCTGACACTGTCACTTTGACATGTCTGCGTCAATCCAACTGATCATGTTACTGCTACTCTGTGGGCTCCTCGTAGCCAGGTTCAATTCATGACATCCACACCATCTCAATGAATCCTTCCCAGAAATCTCCTCTTGGGATTACTCATGCATGTTGCCCCACCTCTCACCTGGTGGTATAGCTACATGCACTCCCTCTGCCCATCTGGCACGAAATTTCTCTGCATAAGTGGTTGCTCCCACTCCATGATCCTCATCTTGTGGCTACTCCACATCCCGAGGTTCACTCTTACCTGCATGCAAATCTTGCTCCCTCTCAAGCTTCAATTGCATGTATTTCTTGCACTTCCCAACAGTAGGAAGCTCTGTAGAAATCCCATCTACTTCAAATCTATAAATATTCTTCTGCATCTCCAATTGTGGCTGCTCCACAACCTTCTTAGACTGCTTCTCACGCTGCATGTTGAGAGTTTCCCTCTCAACCACCAAGTCACTAACCTTTTCTTTGCTCCTCAAAGCTTTGCATGCATCTTGTACCTCAGTGCATGTATATTCTTGGCTTGCGCACATTGCACTTGTCTCGCCGTCGCAAAATTTTCTAACAAAAAGAGCTGATTTTAAATCGACGATATCTCCCTCATCCGAGCTCCGATTCGACCGATTTTTTTTTATTATAAATTTGGGTGTTTTTTTGCAAGGAATCCAAATATTTTAATTGTTTCTGAATTTATTACACCAAAAATTTCAGATATTCTCTGCAAACTCGCGCACCCAAAAATTCCTGCTCTCATTCCATGTAGAAAATCTATAACACAGCTCTGATACCATGTAGAAATTATATACAATATGCATGTATATATCCGGACTCTCCTGATCTAAAAATATTTATCTTCTTGCTAAATACAAAATCCTTCCACTATAATTCTTGCAGAAATTTAATCAACAATTGCAAACACATGAAGCAATAAAAACACACATAACACAGTTGTTTAACGGGAAAGCCTGAAGCTAAAAACCCCAACTATCATATTATGTAACATGGAGATCATATGAAAATCTCATACAAACATACAAAGCTTATCACAATCTCTCAGTATAGTACAATCGTCATACACTAATCAGGCCCAATCTTGCAAATCCATGCACCGATCTTTGCCACCTGCTAGCCTGCCTCCACTGCACAATCCAAGCTGATTACAAAGACCAATTCAATGTAATCCCACTCTCATTGACTGCGTTATTATCATTGGCAACTCCAATGTATATGTAGATGCAATTCATGCATCACTAATAGTCACAACAGATAGTCTATCTTGCCCTTTCACCTATCTCTCCACTGGTCTCCACTGAAACTGCCATGCATTGTAGTTAACTGATGTATTCTTCAGTTGATTAATGAATTATTATTTAGTGAATTAATTAACTAATTAATTCACTCCACTCTCACTAGTGTATCAATCAATTAGACTAGATACAACTAGCTCAACTATGTTTAACTCAGTTAGCGAGTTCGCCAGATACAACTCCATGAACTACACTTCCAACTGCGATAACTCTACCACTTGAGTTCTAGCGAGTCCCTCCATGCATTAGCTCGGTAAAAACCTTAGGAATAGCGTAATTCCTTACGGTAGGTTGTTGTGCCACATACGTACATTGAACTGAAGTGATCAGAGAATAATATAATGTTTAGAGTCCCAATATTATTAAGAGCTAATAATATTCAACATGCATCTATTTTTAGATCAGCGCTCTATAAATATACTTCGCCTGATATTCTAAAAATAGAATCTCATATATTTTTCACATTTGACCAACCATCTACAAATAGCCTCCTGCTACATATATAATATGTTCACCATGTTTAAAATTAGACATACACCTAAAAATAGCCTGTGTGGCCCCACCTAGTTTAGGTGATTATTTTCCAGCTAGGATCAAGGATGATGTTTCGGGATTCCTCTTTCATTGTTTCTTTTTGAAAACTTCAACGGATAGGAATAGGAACCTTCACTGGTTACTATCTGCATATTGAACCTCTGCACTAGACGTGCTACATATTTCCTACCTGGTTTAACTAGAGCTTCCTCTTTGTCATTGGAAGCTGCAGTGTAATAGAAGTTGTCATAGAGAACGGGAATGATGGCTACTTTGTAGGAGTGCATACCACATTTAGGTGGGGTGGTGTTGCAATTGTGAATAGCGACATCATTGTTGTGTCAAGCATGGCTATGTTTGGGCAGTAAACGGTGATTATTTTCATCTTCTTGGCATGGGACAATTAGGCATGCTTCTTTGTTGTTTTTTCTTTGTTAGATCAAGATGTCGGGCTCCTCTTCTGGCTATTATGTTTTTCTTCTTCATGAGTACTTGTATTATTTTTTTTCACAAGTTCGGTTGCTGCTTATATTCAAAAGAAAAAGGGCGGGAGATAAATCTCCAGAATTACAGAGTGATGCTAGAGTATGTAGCGCCAACAGCAAATGGAGTTGAAATTAGTTTCATCATTACATCTTGCTTCCGTCGCTGTAAAGAAGCGGGATACTGTGTAGATTCTGATGAACTGTGAAAGAAGAAAGCAGGTTTTACATTTCATTATTAACTTTTGCAGTTGTGTCGAGCTGGCCGCCCACTGAGGTGGAGATAGCGCCGATCATTCAGCTCCAGAGGATTGATATTTGGAGTGCTTTGTCTTGTTTTCCAGATCTCTTGTGAAGCAGACCCAAGCGAAAACGAGGTAACAGTAGGATGGAAATTGGGGCAGGGACACTCTGTCTGGGCAGGCAGTGGAGCTGCTTTCATAGAGCCATGTGCAGAGTGTGCCTGTGGCCAATACGCTGGAGGTAGAAAGGGGTCACCAGGAGTAGAAGAACACTTGAAAGAGCACGAAAGGATGGAGTTGCTGAGAGCGCAGATCTTTAAGGGATTTGAGGAAGAGATCCAATAAGAGTCAGAGTTTGGTGCTGAAGGGATTACAACAGTGAAGGTCAATGTCATTGGGTAGGAAGCAGAGGTTTGATTCTTTGTAGAGGGGCAGGACAAATATCTTCGAACTCTACAAACATAAATCTGCTGTGAGGTGGATCTACAAAGAGGGTTAGGCCTAATCATGGTAAGAATGAGAAGTGATCAGTACCATTGCACCGAAGATTACCAACCAAATGAAGACAAGCTTTATTTGCCAATTTATCTGCAGTTTTGTTATGATATCAGAGGACGTGGTAGAAGAGATTTCCTTTCATTTGCTGGTCAAGAAAGTGACATTGTTCAATAATCTGCAGCAAACTCAGATTTTGGGGTTTTCTGTTGCTTACCATCAACCCAATGATAATGGCAGAGTCTCCAATTATAGTGGCCTTAGATATGCCAAGCTTCTGAAGCTGTAGCAGACCTTGAAGAAGGGCGAGGGCTTCAGCCCTGTTGTTTGAGGCATAACCTAGACCCCATTCATATTCAGATAGCACATCTCCGTTACTGTTGCAGATGAAACCTCCAGCCCTAGCCACTCCTGGGTTGGATTTGGAGGCTCCATCGAAAAAAAGATAATGAGAGTTGCTGTTCCTGAGCCACTGGAAAAATTCTTCATCTTTCATTCTTATTTTCCAGCTACATCTGGGACTGTCTCTGCTATTGGGGTCACTTCTTTTTTGTTCTATGCTGCTTCTGTCCAGAACATGCCTTATGTAATTCCTTTCTTCAACTGTTAGGTCCAACACCTTCAGATTCCCATGACATTTTGTGGTTAAAGTTTCCAAGTTGAGATTCCAGGCTTTGTTGTAAAGCTTTCTAACATTAGTTTCAGTACCTTTGAAGATCATTCTGTTCCTTGCTAGCCAGATGTTCCAAAGAAGTGTGCAGGGCAGGGCATTCCATACCCTTCGAGCTGTATTGTTTGCTTTTCTTCCCCATGGGTAGCTCTTTTTCCATATGTGCATCACTTCAAATATACTAGTGCCAAGCACCCAATGTGGATTGTGACTCCGGTAGGCTTCCTTCCAGCAGGATGATGCAAAAGGGCAGTCTATAAAAAGATGCTGAGTTGTCTCTTCTTCATTTTGGCAGTTTGGGCAGCGAGATGGTCCAATTATTCCTCGCTTTCTGAGGTTCTCAGCAGTGAGGGCTTTCCCTTTTAAGAGGATCCATAAGAATAATTTGATTTTTGGGAGAGTTTCTGCCTTCCAAACAAGTCTCCAATGAGCCCAGATTGCCATGGGATATTCGTTGTTGCAGATCTGTTGGTAAGCTGCCTTAATAGTGTAGCTAGTGCCTGAAGGATCCCACCGAAAATCATCAGCAAGGTAGCGTTTGGAGGGCGCTAAACCATGAAGATGAGTTTTCAGGTTATTGAAACTGTTTTCTGCAACTGCTGGAATATGAGGAAAATTCCAACCTTTCCAGGTGTGGGAGTGGGCTTCCCATTGTGAGATCTGGTCCAGAGTGTGGATACCTTCGCTGTTGAAAAGTGCTAGAATCTGCTGAGTACCAGGCTGTTGGCTTATGGGCTGTTGCCCCATTATTTTGTCTTCTCCAATTCTTATATGACTTCCTCCTTTGGGCACTTTGGAAGTGTGTTGGTCAAGAAACGCTATAGCTTTCTTACACATTCTCCAGATTTTAGAGCATGCTCTGTTGGGGAGCTCATGGTCCAAGAGCTGGTGCCTTGGGTGACTGAGGTATTTTTTTTCAAGAACAGATTTCCACCAAGCATTTTTTCCAGTTATGAGTCTCCAAACTAGCTTGCCAGCAAAGGCTAGGTTTAGGGGTTTAGATGATCTTATTCCCAGCCCTCCATTCTCACACGGCTGGGTGACCTGCTTCCAATTTACCAAGTTATATTTTTTCTTTTCGTTCCTCCCTCCTTGCCAAAGAAAATGACGAAGGAGAGCATCCATTTTGAGATGAAGGTTGGCAGGGGCTTGTAGAAGTGTAAAACAGTACAAGGGCAGGGAGGAGAGGCCTGCTTTCAAAAGAATTGTGCGCCCTGCAGGGTTAAGCCAAGAAGTGCCCCAATGTTGTATCTTCCTTTTCATTTTGTCAATAATAACTTCCCAGGCTGTAGCTTTCAACTTGCCGGCACTCACAGGCATGCCCAAATATGTAAATTGCTCCCAATTCAGTTTATAAGGAACCTCAAGGGTACGAGCAATCCTATGGAGAACTTGTGCCGAAGTGTTCCACCGATAAATACAGCTCTTAAGATAATTTATCAGACCTCCAGAGTAGCTCATGTATTTGTCTAGGAGAGTTTTAAAACGACGGGCTATTATGTTTGAAGCTCCCCCCATTAGAAGAGTGTCGTCGGCGAACTGAGAATGATTGATGTTCTTCACTCCATTATCAAATTTGATCCCAGTGATGAGGCCCATGCGGCGATTGTATTCCAGAGCTCTACTAAAAGATTCAGCCATTAAAATAAAGAGGTAAGGTGAGAGAGGGCAGCCTTGTCTAAGGCCTCGAGAGGATTGGAATGAAGGTCCAGGTATGCCATTAAGGAGAGGGGAAATCCAAGGCCCTGTAATACAGGCTTTGATAAGGCTAATGAAGGATTCGACAAATCCCATTTTTTCAAGCACAACAAATAGGAAGGAATGTCTGACACGGTCGAATGCATTGGCAGAGTCTAACTTTAAGATGAAGCCTTTCTCATTTCGAGTTTGACTAGAGTGAATAGCCTCTTGGACGAGAAGGATGGAGTCCGAAATTTGTCTATTGGCCAAAAATCCCCCTTGATTTTCTGATATGATAGTGGGGAGGATGGGTTTTAGGCGAGTGGCCAAGATTTTTGTCAAAATTTTATAAGATGAATTACACAAAGAAATTGGGCGAAAACGAGAGAAAGTCAAAGGCCGATTTTCTTTAGGGATAAGGGCAAGATGGGTAGCATTGGTGAATCCTCCAACTTTGCATTTCCGTTGGACCCATCTTATCATTTTGACAAGATCTTTTTTTATTAATCCCCAGTAAGTTCTATAGAAGCAGATAGGGAAGCCATCTGGACCGGGTGCTTTATCTGGATGAAGAGCCCATATGGCATCAAGTATTTCTTCTTCATTGATCTCCTTAGCCAAATTTGCATTAATATCCTCATTGATACCTTTGGGCAAATGCTGTAGGAGATCGGAATAGTCCTCAGCTTCCTTAGTCTCTGTTAAGAGAGTGCTGTAATAAGCTGTGGCAGTTTGTTTGATAGCTTCTTGGGTTTTTTGGGGGCAACCTTCCTCATTGTTGATCATAGTGACATTGTTTCTAACTTTCCGGACAGTTGCTTGCTTATGGAAGAAGGCTGTATTTTTGTCTCCTCCATGAAGCCAAAGCTGCCTTGACTTAATTCTCCATTTCTGCTCTTCTTCTCTATTAACCCGGTACAACTGATAATATATATCACTTTCTAATGCTTTGTCCTCTTGGGACAGCCCATTTTCCTCGATTTTCTTATGAATTTCTTTCAATTTATTTTTTAGCTCAACTTTGACATCTTCTGGTTCTTTGTAATTCTGCTTCACCCAATCCTTCAGGGTGTGTTTTGTATTTTTCAGCTTGCATTCCCAAATATATCCCGGTGATCCTTCTATATGATGATGCCAGGCTGTTTGGACAATCTGATCCACAGTAGGATTGTTACGCCAAAGAGAGTTGTATTTGAAAGGCAAAGGCCCCTAAGGACAATGTGCTTCAAGAACAATGCTAGTGGGGTAGTGATCAGAAGTTGAATATGGCAGAATATCAGCATGAGCAGTGGAAAACTCAGAGAGGAAAGAAGTATTTACTAAGATTCTGTCAAGGCGCTCTAGAATGTTATCTCTGCCCAGCCTGCGATTGTTCCAAGTATACCTCCTATTTTTTGGGATGATATCTACCAAATCACACTCTTGCATGATGTTTTCCAGCTTTGCTCTATAAGGATCATGCAAGAAATTGCCTCCTCTTTTTTCATTGGAGTGTAATATAAGATTTAGATCTCCCCCTACTATGATATTTCTATTGTCTTCAACTTGTATGTCTTCTTGTAGTGTGTCCCAGCATTGATATTTATCTCTGAAATGGTTCGGAGCGTAAATGCTATAAATGACTATTTGCTTATCCTCTGCATGTTTTTCTAGTGTGACTTTGATCCAATGTGAATTAGTAGTTTTGGAGGTGCATTTCCAAATATTTTTGTTCCACATTGTGGTGATACCTTCGGAAGCTCCTCTTGCTTCACATATTTGTCCCTCATAATGCCTGAACTGTTCTATAATTCTTGTCATCTCTTGCAGTCTTTGCTTTGTTTCCTGAATCATTACAATTCCTGCCTTCTCATGATCTATGAGGTCTTTCAGGGCAGCAATTTTTGAGGGGTGCCCTAGTCCCCTACAGTTCCATGATATAACTTTCATCATTGAGTATTTGGATTTCGGAGGGATGCTCGTCCCCCTTGCTCCTTATGTGTTGTTTCCTTGCTGTTTTGCCCCAAAATATAGGTTTCTATGGGATTTTGAGTTCCCAAGGCTATGTCTTTTTGAGCATTTTCGTTCCTTTGTTGTTTACTTGATTTCCTGCCAGGTCCTTTTTTTTGGGGTTCTTGATTGATTCCGTGCTCTTTCGAGGTGCTTCTAGTAGCTCGGGGTGGGGGAGGGGCAAGGGAATGGTGTAGAAATTAGCTGAATAAATCACTTATTCACTGAAGATTAACCCGATCATACATCAACCTCGAATTGCATGCATAACACATAACCTTCTTCCACAATTAATTGTCACATGCGGAAATAATATAGAAGCAATCGCACATCAAATCAATCACACATTAACTCAGTATGTATGGGGAAAGCCTATAGCTGAAAACCCCCCCGCTATTGTGTATATTATAATGGAGAAATCATGTAACAATCATAGTACAAAAACTCTTCACAAGCTCTCATGCACTACCTCCCATGCTACACACTATCAAGCTAGATCTAGCAAATCACTTGCTCCAATCCTTAGCCACTTGATAGCCAACCTTGATTGCGTATTTTAATGCTAGGTGATGGCCTCCTTATATAGATAAACCACCAGCCTAAACTTTGCAATACTCATGGCTTACTCCACCTATCTATGTGTTGCAAATAGCAACAGTATAGTTACAACTGATAGCTAACTCTACCCTTTCATCTATCTCTTTCACTGGTCTTCACTGAACTGATCATGCAATGTAGTGAACTGAAGTGTTCTTGAGTTGACTAATGAGTTAATATTTAGTAAATTAAATATTATTTAATTTACTCCACTCATATCTCATTGATTAGCTAGTTAACTAATCTCAACTAGTTCAACTGAAATAAATAGAACACAACTCCACTATTTGTCCCGTTAACTCCTCCAAAACTTCTGCCACTGAAGTCTAACTGAAGTCAACCATGCAAGATGCCATCAAACCCTAGGAACCACGTGATTCCTTGTGTAAGTTGCATGAGCCACCTCCATGACTCAAACTGAAGTGCGCCAAGAGAGTAAACTGCTGTTTATAGTCAAAATATTATTAAGGGTAAATAATATTTGACTTCCATATTTTTAGGAGATCAGTCTAAAAATAGCCTGGGTCCTAAAAAAATAGGGTCACATCTATTTTTACCGACATGTCGCATACTTCAAGAATCTCCAAGTAGAATTCCCAAATTATGCTCCGTATGTCTAAAAATAGACATAGTCTAAAAATAGACTTTGCGCCAGAATTTGCCTGCGGGCCCACTTAGTGAAGGCGGCTTCATTTCACTAAGCTCCATCATCTTGCTGCATTCTCAACACTCCCTCTCAGCAAGATATGGATTATCTGCAATCCCTATCCTGCCTCTGTGGAATTCGAACTTGCTCCTGGTGAGCGCCTTCGTCGGGATGTCGGCATCCTGATCCTCCGTGGGAACATATGAAAGCATCATGATCCTCCGCTGAACACAATCTCTGATGTGATGGTACCTGATGTCGATATGTTTGGACCTATCTTGAAATACTGGATTAGCCGAGAGCTTGATGCAGCTCTGGTTATCACAGTAGATCACTGTAGGCTCCAAATGCAACCTGAACAAACCTGCGAGGATCTTCCTCATCCAAATAGCCTCGCATGCGGCCAAACTTGCTGCCATGTACTCGGCCTCTGCTGAACTGAGTGCCACGGATCTCTGCTTCCTGCTGTACCAGGAAACTGCTGTCGACCCAATGCTGAAAACTCTTCCAGAAGTGCTCTTCCGGTCCGTTGGACTCCCTGCCCAATCTGCATCAGTGAAGCCAGAAAGCTTCACTCCATCCTCCTGTCTGTACCATAGACCATATCTCGATGTGCCTCTGATATAGCGCAATACATGCTTGCCCGCCTTCCAAAAGAGCTTGGTAGGCTTAACCATAGCTTGCGAAAGCTGGTTAACTGCATAGCATATATCGGGTCGAGTATTGACCAAATACATCAACGACCCCACCAACTGTCGATAGGCAGTGGCATCCACTACCTCCTCCGAAGTAGCATCTCCCTTCCTCCAACCTCCAGGAAGAGGGGTATCAACAGGCTTGCAGCCTTGCATGTTGAACCTCTCCAGAATCTCCCGGGCATACTTGCCCTGAGAAACAAACAGTCCTCCACTGCGCTGCCAAATCTCCAATCCCAGGAAATAATGAAGGATGCCGAGGTCCTTCATCTCAAACTCTCGTGCAAGATCCTCCTTGCATGAAAGTATCAACTGCTCGTCGCCAGTCAAAATCAGATCATCTACATACAGTACGATGATCAACAGCTTCCCCTCCACCACAATCGGGTACAGGTTTGGATCCGCCTCACTCTTGGAGAATCCAAGCCCGGTGAAGTAGCTGTCTATCCGAGTGTACCAAGCACGAGGTGCTTGCTTCAGCCCGTACAGTACTCTCTTGAGTCGGCACACATGCGACTCACTGCTGAAGATCTCAAAACCTTCAGGCTGCTCTATGTACACCTCTTCCTCAATAACTCCATTGAGGAACGCAGTCTTCACATCCATCTGATGAATGTGCCACCCCATCTGCGCTGAGAGAGCAAGGATCGTCCGTATGGAAGAGTACCTTGCGACGGGTGCAAAAGTCTCCTCATAGTCAATCCCCTCGATCTGTGAGAAGCCACGGGCGACAAATCTCGCCTTGTACTTCTCCACACTCCCGTCAGCCGCCTACTTCACCTTGTAGATCCATCGCGAACCCACCACTGATTTCCCAACCGGTCTTGGTACAATCTCCCATGCACTGTTCCTGATGATCGAATCATATTCTTCGATCATGGCATCAACCCATGCGGGTTCCTCCACAGCTTCCTCCAAAGAGGATGGCTCTGTCACAACACATTGACTCATAAGAGCCATGTATCCAGTGTACCGATCCGGTGACTGTCTCTGTCTGCGCTGTGCTGTAGGTGGTCCTACAACCTTCTCTGCATCCCGAGCCAGTCGCTCAGCTTCTGTAGTGCGCATGCGCCCTCTGATGGTTGGCGCTGCCTGGGTGGTTTCTTCCACCTCCTGAACCTCCTCTTGTGGGTGATCCACATCCGGAAGCTCCTCCTTAGGAACTAACAGCTCCTCATCTGCATGCAAGTGTAGCTCCCTCTCAAGCGAACACTGCATGGCTTTCTCCTCCTGAAATTTTATATCCCGTCGCACAACAGTCTTGCGACTGTCTGGCACATACACTCGATAGTTATGAGGTGTATCAGTGTACCCCACAAATATTCCAGCTTCAGCAGTTGGATCCAGCTTCCTTCTCGCATCCTTCGTCACATGCATGTAGACAGGAGATCCGAAAATCCGCAAATGGGAAATATCAGGCCTCTTGCCAGAATAAGCCTCCTCTGGTGTACTCATGCCAAGAACCTTGTGAGGACAATGGTTCTGCACATACACTGCTGTATTGCATGCCTCGGCCCACAAGTGAAGGGGTAGGCCCTGATCATGCAACATCGCCCGTGCAGCACCCACGATCGTTCTGTTCTTCCGCTCAGCCACCCCGTTCTGCTGTGGGTTATGGGGTGCGATAAGCTCTCTCCGAATCCCTTCTACGCTGCAGAACTCCTTGAATTCAGCCGAGATGAATTCACCACCGTTATCACTCCTTAGAGCAATCACCTTCTTCCCCGACTCCTTCTCGACCAGTGCTTTAAACTCACTGAACTTCGCGAATGTATCGCTCTTCTTCTGCATGAAGAAGATCCAGCACTTTCGAGAGAAATCATCAACAAAGATCACATAATACCTGTGCTTTGCTGTCGAAGCAACTGCGAAAGGACCACACACGTCTGTGTGAACTCTCTCAAGGATCGTCGTGGCGCGACTATCCTTCTCGTGAAAGGTGGCTTTCACATACTTCACTAAAGTACACCCCTTGCACTGATCTGACTGCGCAAGGGTGCCCTTAGGAAGTCCAGTAGAAATCTGCTGCAGAATCTTCAAAGCTCCATGGTGAAGATGGCCCAATCTCCTGTGCCATAGTTCGCCCTCATCATCCCAGCTCACCACTTCTCCCGCCTTGCATGCCATAGCTGCACAGTCATCTACCTGCAACTGATAAAGGTTCTGAGTTCGAACCCCTATCTTCCGGGTCTCTCCAGTAGTCTTACTGCGCAGGAAAGCTTTTCCTTCGCTGAAGACCACATCATAACCATTATCCTCCAACATCGCTACTGAAATCAGGTTCTTCTTCAATCCAGGTACATGCATGACATCCTTTAAGACAAAGGTTTTACCAGACTCCCTCTGAAAGGATACGGTACCGATACCAGTCGCACTGTATCTACCGTCATCGCCCATCTCGATGTGCATACCCAAATCCTTGTCCTCCAGATCTGAGAACAACTCCCGATCTCCCGTCATGTGAAATGACGCACCGCTGTCCAAGAACCACACCGATCCCAGCATACTTGAAACTAAGCATGCAATCAGTGAAACTTTGACAACCACCCCCACACTTCCCAGCTCATCTCCGCACTGAGTGAACTTCGTGAGGTATTTGGCGATGCTGTCGCCCTTCTCCATCTTGATGTTCCTGAGCTTATCTTTGAGCGCCAGCTTCCTTTGGTCACTCTTACTCTGGAGTAGATCCGTCAAAGCTTTCCACATTAAATATGGAGTAGCCTTACCATGAAGACTGGATACAATATGATCCTTGACGCCCTCCAACAGGATCCTTCGACATTTCGCGATCTTCTTTTGCCATGCATCGACCAAAGCTGCATCAGTGGGCTTTGGGACATCCGCATCCACGAACTCCTTGAGACCATTATCTTCTAACACTGCTTCCATTCGATCCTTCCATGCAACATAGTTCGAACTGCCTTCAAGAGCATATTCGAGTCGCAAACCATTGAAAGACATTTTCAACACTGGCACCAAGAAAACAAAGCTGCTGCAAAATTCGAATTCCAAACTCCAAGCTCTATCGCTTCCGATCTACACTTGAAAACAAATTATTTCCAAATCAGAGATTGACTGCAAGGGCATTCACCAGATCTTTCACCTTAAAAAGAAGGATGAATATTCCGGAGGCTACCTGGCCCGCATGCAGACTCTGTCCGAGGAAATAAGTTTGCAATCACCGTAATAGACTTCGACAATTAATCTCGCTCCGATACCATGTAGAAATTAGCTGAATAAATCACTTATTCACTGAAGATTAACCCGATCATACATCAACCTCGAATTGCATGCATAACACATAACCTTCTTCCACAATTAATTGTCACATGCGGAAATAACATAGAAGCAATCGCACATCAAATCAATCACACATTAACTCAGAATGTATGGGGAAAGCCTATAGCTGAAAACCCCGCAGCTATTGTGTATATTATAATGGATAAATCATGTAACAATCATAGTACAAAAACTCTTCACAAGCTCTCATGCACTACCTCCCATGCTACACACTATCAAGCTAGATCTAGCAAATCACTTGCTCCAATCCTTAGCCACTTGATAGCCAACCTTGATAGCGTGTTTAATGCTAGGTGATGGCCTCCTTATATAGATAAACCACCAGCCTAAACTTTGCAATACTCATAGCTTACTCCACCTATCTATGTGTTGCAAATAGCAACGGTATAGTTACAACTGATAGCTAACTCTACCCTTTCATCTATCTCTTTCACTGGTCTTCACTGAACTGATCATGCACTGTAGTGAACTGAAGTGTTCTTGAGTTGACTAATGAGTTAATATTTTGTAAATTAAATATTATTTAATTTACTCCACTCATATCTAATTGATTAGCTAGTTAACTAATCTCAACTAGTTCAACTGAAATAAATAGAACACAACTCCACTATTTGTCCGGTTAACTCCTCCAAAACTTTGCCACTGAAGTCTAACTGAAGTAAACCATGCAAGATGCCATCAAACCCTAGGAACCACGTGATTCCTTGTGTCAGTTGCATGAGCCACCTCCATGACTCAAGCTGAAGTGCGCCAAGAGAGTAAACTGCTGTTTATAGTCAAAATATTATTAAGGGTAAATAATATTTGACTTCCATATTTTTAGGAGATCAGTCTAAAAATAGCCTGGGTCCTAAAAAATAGGGTCACATCTATTTTTACCAACATGTAGCATACTTCAAGAATCTCCAAGTAGAATTCCCAAATTATGCTCCGTATGTCTAAAAATAGACATAGTCTAAAAATAGACTTTGCGCCAGAATTTGCCTGCGGGCCCACTTAGTGAAGGCGACTTCATTTCACTAAGCTCCATCATCTTAACATTCTCAACAAATGGGGTGGGGGAGGATTGGGAAAGGGAAAAGAGGATGGGAGGGTCATTTTCAAGGGAGATCAGAGGGTCATTATCAGGGAGAGAGAGGGCGCCAAAGGGATTTGAGGAGATCAGGGGAGAGTCAGTGGAAGGTCCCGAGGTGGGGAGGATGGGTGGACCAAGAGGAGAGGAGGGGGGAGGGACAGCTGATGAGGAGGCTTTGGGTGGAGCTGAAGGGGGAATAGGCTTGGTAGGGGCAGATTTGGGAGGAGTTTCTTCAGGGATTGTTTTTAATCCAGGGGCAGTATTCTTTTTCTTTACAGTTTCCCATTGATCTTCTGGTTGAGCAGATTCAACATTAACAATTTTAGAACATCGATTGGAAAAATGGCCGTACTCGTGACATACCTTGCATTTGAAAGGGATTTGTTCGTAGTCTAGTTGCTGTATATGCGTCCAATCGTCCACCTTCAGTTTGATTGCTTCTGGGAGGCCCTTGCCGAGGTCAACTTCAACGCATATCCGCGCACATGCCTGCATATTATCCTTTGGCTCACACCGATCAATGTATTTTCCAACAACATTGCCGATGGCTCGAACCGAGTCATCTCCCCAGCAGTGGAGTGGGAGATGCGGAAGACGAACCCAAACTGGAACAGCATTGGGGACGTCCAGCTCGGGGTCAAAGTCTGGAGTCCATTTATTCAGATACAGACCACGCGAGTCCATGAAGTACGACCCATTTATGAAGATTAGATCCTTGTCTGCTCTGGATTCAAAATGGAAAGTGTAATAACCTTTCCCACAGAAACGAATGGAGATTTTACCATTAACTTTGTCTGCCCAGTTTCTTTCGATCCACCTTTGAACAGTTTTTGGGGAAGGCCATAGGCCAGTGAACTGACCGATGAGCCCCCGCTCTGCTAAAGAGAGAGCCGCCATTCGAGGTAACGTAGGAGGAAGGTCGACTTCTTGTAACCCATCCAGTTTTTTGACAAATTTGGACAAAGCAGGACGAGATCTTTGAGGCTGAAGAGATCTGACTAAGGCGAAAAAAGCATCAGCATCTGACTGGTTACTTGCATCTGCGTTGGGCTGAACAAAGGGGCCCTCCGTGGCAGGAGTCGGAGTGGCCATGGAAGGCCAGAGGCCGGAGGCCTCGCGCTGCAGGGAGGAGACCAGTGGTCGGCTGCTAGGTCAGGGAACGCGCAGGGAGGCGCGCGCGCATTTGAGTCCTTGAGTACTTGTACTATCATCATTGAGCTTTCAAGAAATTGTAGTAGTTGAAAATTATCTCTATTTATTTGGTATGTTTGCAGATTTTGATTCCTTTATATGGTTAAGAATCAAGAAGCTGCGAATTTCTTTCCCCTATAAAGTTCCTCTTAGAATTTTTGGAGTTGTTATCCACTATCTAATACCTTCATTGTTACTGGTTTTGGTGGTAGCAGTTTCTTTTAATTGGGTTTGTATTGTGGCCTTGTCTTGATTTTGTGAAGAGGAAGAAATGGATGAAATTTCTGATAGGGTCGGAGCTTTCAGGTGATCTTCATTATTTATTAGTGTCTGACACGGGAGTTGGATTGCTGTCAACTGAAGGTACACAACTTTCGGATGAAGTCCATGATTTTGTACATTCCTGCTCATTGCAGAGAAGGCAAAGAATTGGTAAAGATATATGAGGAGTTTGGTTTTAGCCAGAGATCTTATGAAATTTTTTGTCAAGAAAAAATCATCGAAACTCCTGGGAATCTTTGGGGTCTTAAATACAGTATTTGGAAGGACAAGGGCCGACCCTGTAATGTAGAGATTTATTTCAATATGTTTTATATTTGAATTAAATGCATGGCCAATACGATAGTGAATCATTCATGTACTTTCCAGTATCAAATCATTAAATAATGCAATAAAATAAAATAACCATATTGAAATGAAGTATCAAACCATTATTTATGTACACTTTATAATAATGATATTTATCAACACTATGAGTAAAGATAACATATTTTTTACATGTACAATTAATTTAAATAAAAAATGAATTATCCAATTTGACTGACTTTAATTGAGCCAAAATAATGTGTTGAAAAGATACACGAATATTTTAAAGTTTCAAAGGATTATATCTATATAAAAATTATATTATACTTAAAATATGGGGATTTTTTTCTCATATATTTAAAGTTTTTAATTTTATTAACATCTTATTTCAATTCTTTTAATTTGTCCGAATGGATGTATTGGAAAAAGAAAAAGACATTTTAATGTTTGAAAGGATTATACAGATGATAAAAGTTAAAGTTAGACAAGAGAAAAGTTAAAGACAAAGTTTAAAATTAAAGTTTCACAGATTTATAAGAAGGACAAATTGAAAAGTTCAAGTTTTAGTAAAAAGTGAAAAAATGGAGTTAAGTAATAGATTTATATAGATATTTTTATTGTTGAAAATATAATTAATTTTTATGACCTTTATAATAACATAGGGGTTAAATTTTTTTCTTACATGTGCACATTACCAATTCTTTAACCTTTTAATTCAACAAAATTATCATGATATATTTCATAATTTAACATAAAATATTGTATAATTTCTTTTATTTTCCATATAAATTCACATTTTCCTCATTTTCTTATTAAATAGTTTTTACCTTACATAAAAATTTAATATAATATGAAAATACATTTATCCTATAAATTTTCAATTGGGGTATACATTTTCCTCCTCTTATTAAATAGTTTTTACCTTAAATAAAAATTTAATATAATATGAAAATAACTTTATCATATAAATTGTCAATTTGGCTATGTTGGGTGGTTCATAGGAAAAAATGGAATCCCCCCTCTCAAATTCAATTTCAATGAAGGACATAATAAATGTTAAAAAAAAAAACCTTTGTGATATAAATTCTTTTACCCATAAAATTAATAAATAACATTAGAAATAATATTGATAATAAAAATATATTTCAATATGAAATAGAAGGAAAACACACACACACACACACACACACACATATATATATAGAGAGAGAGACTCATCATGTTCACTTACATATAGCTTTTCATCAACCTAATAAAGGCTAATCAGAATGTCCATCAAGCAAGAGACCATATTTTGTACGAAGATCGTATTATATTTTTAAAAATACATTGCTAAAAAAATAAAAGAGAAAATTTGCAAGCCATGAACAAGAAAAATCATCCACCTTTTCCCAAGAATTTTCTTGATCAAATCCAACTACTTCCCCCATGTACTTCCTATTTCCAAAGGTTTTTCTAACTTTCTGACCAATAAATACATTTCCACCACCATTTTTATCAGGATTTTGTATTACATGCACAAATAGGTGTAAATTCAAAAATATTTCCATTAGTAACCCGAAGAAGTCTAAATCTAAGAATTCATTTGATATGAGAAACATATAAATTTATAATAGAATTTGGGAGTGGTAGAATCAAGCAGCATACATGACCTTTCTCTTGCTTTAAATCAGAACCTATTTCTTCATCTATCACAACAATAAAAAGGTTAGTGTAAAATAAATCTAAATATATTCCATTGATATAATAACCATCTCAATCAAATCCATTAGATGCAAGTAAGCCACAAAAATGGGATAGTAGTGTAAAATAAATCTAAATATAGTCCATCGATAAAATTATCATCTCAATCAAATCCATTATATGCACTAAAGTAAGCCACAAAAAATGGGATAGTTACGAAGTAGACCTGATAAGTGAAAATTACACTAGCATGTAAGTTATATCTTACAATTTACATAGGTAAGAATCCTAAGCTGGTTTAGACCATGCAAGAATAATAAATTTCTGAAGTTGGAAAAAAGTTGTATGATTGTACACACCATGAATTAACCTAATGGAATGTCCAACATCCACTAGTGAGTTAACATCCTTGACAGGGGGAGAATGGGTTGATTTTATTTCTATCTCTTTCCATGAATTCACTTAGGTTTTGAAAATATCTTCACCAATGCTTGTGTCATTCATCTAGTAGGGACATATGATTACTTGAATGATCCTTTTACTCTTTTTGTGCTAAATATGTCCTTGATAGGATTTGCAAAACACAAAAGGTTATTGGATTACAAAAACCTTGGATCGATGGGAAAACAATATTTCTTGGGATTTCAGAAATACTAGGGTGGTTCATGTAATCACGCACACCACGGAGGTCCCTTGGTCAATCCTCTGGGATTAGGTAATGACGAAAAGTCCATGAAATATTTGAAGCTGAAGGATGTCAGGAATGGAAGGCTTGCAATGTTGGCTATCTTGGGTTATTTCATTCAGGGCCTTGTTACCATATTTGGGCCATTTCAAAACTTCTTGGATCATTTGGCTGATCTAGTAAACAACAACATTCTCACCAACCTGAAGATTGACTCCTAGGCAAAAAATATAGAAGAAATTACACTCTGAAAATTCCTTTGGCTTTGACTTGTTCGTGTTTTGAATATATTGTATGATGTAATATTCCCAATTTTTCACATGATATTTGGAATATTAGAGTTCTTAATCAACTTAATTAACTAAGTAAATAGAAGGGTGGAGGGACCCACAAACCCCAAAGATAAATAAAATCCACTTTTGATGTGTGTATGTGGATATTTCAGATCTAGATCTACATATTGGAGTAGTGGAGCAGCTACTTAATGTGAAAAGTGGAGATCATGTATCATTAATGAGAAAGATCATGGAGGTTGAAGTAGTCAACTAAGATCTTGGAAGGAATCAAATGTAAGATAATAGAGCATTTATGACGAGATGATGGAGGAAGTGGTGCATTAATGCACACATGATGGAGATCATGGAGAGACAACGCAGTCAACATGGAGACCTATGACCACATGTACAAGGCAGTTATGAGGTGGGCCAAGGCATGAGAAGGTTCAAAAACTATATAATGAAGATGAAGGCAACATAGAAGGCATGCTTGAGATTATTATTGATGTATGATCCATTTAGATCTGGAATTGTCCTTTGACATTCCATGCTTTCTTTGGATGTTTAGCTAAGATTGCAAGTGTTGTTTAGCACTGGGTGTTCCTCATCGAGAATCCCACCTCTTTCATTGAGTAGCTCTTGAAAGAGTATTGTACTTCATTAATCATCAGGCATTGGTTCTATATTGTTCCTACTTTCTGCAGAACATCCATATTCAGAAATTATACATTTCTGAAGATGAGTTTGAGAGGAGGAGGTTGTCCTTCAATATTTCAATTGAGGAACCGGTGAAGGATTCATCCTATCACCTTGAGCTTCAAGATCAGCCTTCCAATGTTTCAGTTCTATATCAGGCATCAGGCCATCTATTATTCATCTCCCAGCAACAGCATTTCCATCAGGAATTGCGCAGTCCATTCTTGTAGATCCAAGGGAGAAGGGAAAATGCTAGCATTTCAGCTAGTAATCCAGTGGAGGACCTTTCCTTTACATTGTATACATTATTTCCATCATTTTTGAGCTACATTTCACATCTTAGCAGTAGGCTAGAGAGCCTCCTTCCTTTACAGCGCAGTTTTCATGAGCAGTTGTGTAGCAGCAACTGCAACCTTCTTTGGAGGATTGAGGAGCTAGATCTTGAGCTCCTAGCTTGAAGATCTAGTGAAGGGATCAACCATTCAAGCTTAGATATGATCTTGTGACATATTTCAGCAATCTATTTGTCAGATCTAGCTTTAGATCCGCATAACCTAGCAGAACAGGGATCAAACCCCAAGAGGGTAAATTTCTAATTTCATAGATCTGGAATTTCCTTTTTGGGTTATCTTGGGTTACCATCATAGAGCCCAGATCTATAATCTTGGCATCATCAGAGCTCTAGATTTACGTAGATATGCATTTCCATTTTCAACCTGTAGTCATATATTCATTATATTCTAAAGGGAAAACACAGTATTTTCTTCCAGCAGCTCTCCAGTTACGTAGTGCCTACTTTGGCATGTTTTTAGGGTCATTATACACCATATCTTTGGCTAGATTACCTCCTATTTTGTACACTGTTGTAACTGAATCTTCTCCACATAATAAAAAGGCTCAGCTTCTCTGTATATTCTAATGTTGTCTTTAGATTTATTGTTTACTTAGTTTCGGTTCTTATATTGTGTTTTAGTATTACTGAATTTTCCCTTTTGGGATATTACAGTGGTGTCAGAGCATGATCTTTGGCTCAACTTGTGGAAATTTTGACAACATAAGAAAAGAAGATAATAGAGATCTCCTATGGAGGGATTAAGTTTTTACTCATCTTCCTTTAGATATATGAAGGATCTATCTAAGGATATCAGTGAAATAAGAAGATAAAGGCAAAGAGAAACCTCAAGAAGGTTTCAAGATGAAGAATGTCCTAACACTTCTTTTCAACATAAAAGAAGACCGAAGAAGCAAAAAGCTTCACATTATTCCACTAGATCCACTTTCTTTGAGAAAGAGGATTGGTCTAAATATGATGAAGGCTTGGGGCATGAGACTCTAAGTGAATACCTGTCTAAATACAAGTCACAACCTAGATCATTGAAGAAGAGAGGAGATCCAGAAGCAACAATAGAAGAAAGAGGCATAGATTCTTCTTGACTTCATTTGATGGATCTTCCACAAGCAAATTGAGGGCATGGAGGGAAGAATTATTTACATTATTTCTGAAATATCCTATATCAGAAAGAGAGGATCTGGAGTTTGCAGCGCTGCAGCTAGAGGGTGAAGCAAGAAATTGGTGGTTCAGTCATGTATCACACATGGAAGTGTCTGCTTATGCAGATTTTATGCAAAGAACGAAGAAGAGATATGGTAGAAAGAAACCAAATACATCTCACATAGTGACATCTCCCATCATCAAGGAGATAGTACATGAAGATCTAAAAGAAGGTGTCATCACTATCACTCAGGAGGAGGATCCTCTACCACCACTAGCTACAGATGTGCTTACATCAAGAGGAGGATCACTTGCATCTTTGCAAGATGGTTTTGAGTTCTTGAAATTTGGAGCTCCATGCATGATTGAAGAGATGCATATCCGGATGGATTTCGGTGGCCACCCACCTATTCCATTTGGACGGCACCATCAATTCTTGCGGTCCCTGCATTGACACAACTTACTATTTTTAGCGAGGTTTTGGTCCTCCAATCTGAACCGTTTTGGAAGCAATGATCCAGGTGGATATTGGTGGCCACACACCTATTCCATTTGAACCCCCACTTTCAGTTCTTTCAATTTTCAAGTTGCAACAAAACTTACTATTTTTAGCAGTTTTTCGGGTCCTGAACTTCCGGAGCCATTTTGAGGCCCTAAACGACATTTTTTGGGAAAACAGAGAGCAACATGGGTCCATGGACCGATGTTGCTCATTCAAAAATTGAAGTCCTCGAATAGATCTTTCTAACGAGCTATTGAATGCGTCAAACGGAGATCGGGTGCCAAAGTTATGCCCCCGGGAAGTTGAACCACCAATTTACCCAAACGGGCGCCCACAGTTTTGGCGCCTCATCTCCTACGGTTAGGTTTTTGGAAGTTTCAGATTCTACATTGTTTCTCAACAATAAATAGGCCCTCGAGCCTCATTGTAACACAGTTAAGAGGTCTGTAGCCATCACATCTCTTCTCAGAGATTCGCTACCAGCACCCTAGCTATTTTATTTCCATTATGCCTGTAAGCATATTTCTGTTATTTGATATTAATGAAATGAAGCATTATTTCCATTGCATCTCTATGTTCATGGTTATTTCTATATTCTGTTGCGTTCCTGCATAAATCCGGATCAGTGGTATCAGAGCGGGTCTGCTCTTTCTTTGTTTTTCTTTGCATGTCCCCAACGCGGTCAGGGTATAAGGAGTTAGGGCTCGATCTGGTTGAACCCTTGCAAGATCAGCCTCGCAAACCCCGGCGACCTCCCATGGCGGAAGAAAAGAAAGACGAGGGAGCAGGAGATCCTATCAAAATACTGCTCGAGGAGGCTCTCGAGAAACAAAGGAACGTGATGATGGATAACTTTGCTCAAATCCTTCGACGACTGCCCACATATGGCGCATCTGCATCCAACAGCCACTCTGGAGGCGCCACTCCCTTCAAGGTACAGGTAAACTTTGACATTCCTATATTTGAAGGAAAAATAGATGCAGACGTTGTAGACAGATGGTTAAATTTGTTGGAAGGGTATTTCTCGGTCCATGACTTCTCTGATCGAGAAAAGATTATTTTTGCACTCCTCAAAGCCGCCCCCCATGTCAAAGACTGGTGGGAAACCTACCGTGAGCAAGAGGGCGAAGGGGAACCCTCTCTATTCTCAGCCACTCCCACTTGGAATTCGTTTCGAGACGGCATCAAGGAACAATATTACCCCGTGGGAAGCTATGAGGACAAATACATCCAATGGACCACGCTGCGGCAACAAAAGGATCAAGATGTGCACGAACTGACGAATCTGTTCCATACCCTGCGCACAAAGTTGGGTATTAAAGATTCAGAGAGACATTTGGTGCTCAAGTACCGCGGTTGTTTGCACAAACACATTCAGGAGGAAATGGAGTTCCTCGACATTACATCGCTTGGCACGACATATCGCTATGCCGCCAAGATCGAGCAGAAATTTAAGCAGAAGAAGCGAGACTTTGGATCTGCGAATCCGAAAGGTGCCCCCGAACCGAAGAGCAAGGGGCAAGGCCAAAGCAATGCGACTCAGAACAACACCACAAATCCAAAGAAGGACACAAGGAAGTGGTGTGAATTTCATAACAGCCCCACTCACAGCACAAATGAGTGTCGGGCCAAACAATCTTTGGTGGCTGAACTAAAGGCACCCGAATCAGATGCATTTTCTGATCCTGAGTTAGAACCAGACAAAGGTAATGACAAAGGGAAGCAGATCATTGATGCGGATCCCAGTGCCATTGTTGCCACCACCAAGATCCAGAAGGAGGGTCCAGAGGATCCGGAAGGGGGAGCGCCTCTTCCGATCGCAGATGTGGGTGAAGGGTTCTCGCTGCCGGTTTCTCGTCAATAAACGCGGAAGCCAAAAGAACCTCATTTCAGTTAGCAGAGGTCGTGAGCGGCTCGGCCTACCAACCATAGCACACCCGCAACCGTATACCATTGGGTGGCTCCACCCAGGGAGAGATCTCCGCATCCGCCAGCAGTGCCGACTTCCATACGGTATCAAGCCATTCACGGATGAGGTATTGTGTGATGTTGCTCCTCTTGATGTAGCTGATGTATTATTGGGCCAACCATACTTATGGAGACGACATGCTGTGTATGAGTCTAGGCCTCGTGCTGTTATTATTACTTTGGGAAATAACTTGTACGGGATACCGGAGGTAGTACCGCCTCCTGCCATCTCTTTGACTACTGCAAAACAACGCAGTAAGATTGTTTCCCAGACCAGGAAATTCATTTTCCTTACGACTCGCTCACAGGGAAAGAAGAATATTGTGGCCACAACCTCGAAACAGGGCTCCCTTTCACGGCTGCAGCAGATGGACAAAGTCATGGAGGAATCCGATGACAATTTCTCCTCACTCATAGAGGTTCCTCTACACTGTCAGGACAAGCACTCCATTGATCTGACTCCCAATGCACCACCACCTGATGTTGCCATACATCCTGCAACTACACATACAGAATCCAAACATGTATTGTATGAGGCTGATAAAGAAACCAAATTTACTAAACGCATCCAGCATGTCCACCCGCAGGTCCATGACATCTTCAACACATCTAATACTCGGTTCAACAGAATTTGCCTCATCTCATGGAGGATCTCAACGCAATGGGGACCATTGCTTCCTAAGGAGGGAGGAATGATCCAGGTGGATATCGGTGGCCACCCACCTATTCCATTTGGACCAGCACCATCAATTCTTGCAGCTTTTCACATTCAGTACAACTTACTATTTTTAGCAGGTTTTTGGGTCCTCCACTCTCGGAGCCGTTTTGGGGGCTTAATGATCCAGGTGGATATTGGTGGCCACCCACCTATTCCATTTGAACCCCCATCTTCGGTTCTTTCAATTTTCAAGTTGCAACAAAACTTACTATTTTTAGCAGTTTTTCGGGTCCTGAACTTCCGGAGCCGTTTTGAGGCCTAAGACATTCTTTGGCTAAACGGAGAGCAACATGGGTCCATGGACCGATGTTGCTCGTTCAAATGAAGTCCTCGGATAGATATTTCTAATGAGCTATTGAATGCGTCAAACGAGAGATCGGGTGCCAAAGTTATGCCCCTAGGGAAGTTGAACCACCAATTTACCCAAACGGGCGCCCATGATTTGGCGCCTCATCTCCTACGATTTAGGTTTAAAGTTTCGGATTCTACATTGTTTCTCAACAATAAATAGGCCCTCGAGCCTCATTGTAACTCGATTCAGGAGAGTGTAGCCATCACATCTCTTCTCGGAGAGATTCGCTACTGACACCTAGCTATTTTATTTCCATTATGCCTTAAGCATATTTACATTTATTTGATATTAATGAAATGAAGCATTATTTCCATTTGCACATCTCTATGTTCATGATTTATTTTACGCTGATACTGTTGCGTTCTGCATAAAATCCGG
>JAXQQM020087068.1:0-31380 GCA_034641835.2 Pinus albicaulis
CATGGTCCACCAATACTCAAATCTAATAAAACCATAATTTTTAATATTATTATGCCCATTAAACAACAATGACTTCCTTTCAAGTAGGCAACAACATGTCATCTAAACACATTGTATACACACAAAAATGACATCTCAATATTATAAAAGACAATGCTAGACATGCCTTTAGTTAATCTTTAGTTTTCTATAACTATGTTTATAGAGGATTGAAAGCGGTTATCATCTAGGAGTCCAAGAGACTTAGGAATCATTCTACATTACTAAAACATGGAGTGAATTGGTATAGTTTTACAATAGATTTATTTTAATTGATTTTTTGTTTAAATATCTTTTCCATAATATAAATTTAAGAGATAAAAAAAATGTCCTATAAATTTTCTACTCATTTTTATTAAAATTTATAAACATTAATTATTGAAATTATAAATATTAATTATTAATATTGCATAATTCATATATAATAAAAATATTTAACTTATAAATTATTAATATTACATAATTTAAATATAGTAAAAATATTAAAAATCATTAAATTTATTTATATATTAAAAAATATTATTTTAATAATAAAAAATATAATTTAAATAATAATTATATAAATTTCAAAATAATACTTATGAAATAAACTATTATATATAATGGTTCATCTACTTTATTAAAAAGCGAAGAACTTGGTACCTCACAACACCCTTGTGTGCAGGAATATGGAATGTACAAAAGTTAAAACATATCACTTTAGTTCTAATCATGGCAATGGGATGAGATGGAACCTAAGTCTTGGAATGGATGCTTTAACTTGAAGATACTGTCAGAACTCAAAAATTTTAATGACAAAAGAACCCAAGCATGTTTAAAGTTAGAATGAAGGCAGGGGAATGGAATATGAAGCAAGGGGAATGGAATATTTGATGATGTTCAGTAAGTTGAGACATTTGTTTTTTCACTTTGGTATTGATTTGATGGTTTCTCCACTGTGTAAGTGTACCATTCTCCTAATTTTCCTCTCTCTATCTAATGTTTTGGATCATCTTCCATTTCAATCCTAGCCTTTCCATTCCAAGGAAAGTGCTCTACATCCTTTTCATTTTCATAATTCTGTCTGGCACTTACAATCCCACTTGTCATAGGGATCATTGCCAGCAACACAAAAGATACAACAGTATAATAAAGGAGAATATTATAGATTAAAGCTTCCAAAGAGCATCATGAATGAATCAGTAATAAGTAGAGCTACTGGGTGACCAAGGTAAAGCAGCACCAGAACTCTTTTCTTTGGCTTATAGTTGAACACCAGGACGATGAAGCAGCTTACAGCCATTAGCTTTAATGTTGTAATAGGTTTCTTCCTTTTCACACTTCAAATGCTAACTGCCACAGTAGCCTGTGCAGGTATATAATCTCACATTAACCCACTACTGGTCTTGAATGCCTTAATTCATGTGTTCATATGTTTGAATTTAGGAAAAAAAAAATTGTTTGCAGGTGATTTCTCCAACCCTGTTGTCGTAGTAACTCAGCAGAGTACCCAAAAGACAAGGGTGCGTATTAATGAAAGTATATTTCATCTTACTTTTTCTGAATTTAGTATGTCTTTGTAGATTTTAGCAGTTAAATAACTGCACAGAGATAGGTCTTTCTCACCAACCAGAGGGTTTGATATATCAATTTCGAGGGTTTGATACACCAATTTTTTGTTGATAAGAGCTTCTGGAATCTTGCGTATTCTTATTGAAGAGCCTGACGTTTTGGGTGAACACTTCACCCATCTTCGATAAAAATACACAGAATTCCAAAAACTCTCATCAACATGTTCTTAACTGTGGAAATACACACACCAATTTTTTGTTTAGTGTCTAAGTTGACTGTAACCTTAAAAATTAGAGAACACTGATTCTAAACATTTTATCATAAAGTTCAGCAATAGTTTAAATTTACATTTTATCATACAGTTCAGCAATAGTTTAAAATTGGTGATGTTGCAGGAACATGATCTCCATTCTCATTTTCGAGCTAGTAGCAGTTCAGCCCAGGGCAGTAACACGGGTTGCAAAACTTTTAGTGTCAGTAGCCATGTTTTTCATGGAAGTGGACAAAGAAGATTAAATGAAGTGGAGAATGAAGACTATGCGTCCTTGAAACCCCCTCCTGCTCTCCAGAGGCCACCACCTAAATTGATCCCAAGGCACTGAGAATCGTTTGCTTTTCAAGGAGTTCTTCTACATCTACGGCTTCTTGATTGTTGTTTTCTTTTTATGATTTCTCGGGTGACATAAAAACTATTATTTTCACTGGTTGCAATATCTCTATTAACATATAAATACTTAACCATGTGCTTATTACATGCCATTGAATGAGTATGTTGTTTCTTTTGATTAGTAAGTGTTTTAACTTCTCCTAATGTTGTTTATCTATATAAAAAATAATTATATTTATATACGAATTGTAGATTTTGTATGAAATAAATGTGGGACTTTAACTGCTAAGTTTAGCTAAGGCATACATACTTTATTTTTCTCGGTTTTGAATCTGTGATCTTTTAAGAGGAAACACATGCTCTTAACCATTAGGCCCGCTCAAGCTGGATCAAAATCATTACATCAGTTTTATCATTATTTATTTAATTATTATTTTTTGGTTAAATCTTGAAATTTTAATTACATTATTTATTTAATTTTTTTTATGGCTAAATCCTAAAATTTAATATACATTTGTATCATCATTATATTTAAAATGTTTTCTTACAAGAAGTGTGTAAGTAACTTTTCATATAATTAAAATTTAAAAAAAATGTTATAACTAATAGGCATTTTTATGAGAGATGGGTAATTCCCTATGTGTTTAACATTGAGTTGACACATTTTTCAGAAGAAAAAAACATCTGACATTGTCAGCGCATATTCATATTAATTCCGGTTTGTGTTTACATACAAAAATGTTCAAGTATGAACCCAAGTATGAACCACATAACTGATAAAGCTTCCAGAAACATGAAGGGATACACAGAGGCAAAACAAAATGTATCAAAATGTATCAAGAAAAAACATTCCGCAATCATTTCAGAAACAGGAAGGGATACCCAGTGTCAAGACAAAATATATAAAAAATTATCAAGCAAAACCATTCCACAATCCCTTCAGCCAATTGGCTTGAGGATTGTAATAAGGTGAAGCCTTAAATTGTAGACCTTTGTGCGTGATGAATCATAGTATAAGCCAAATGTTCTTGACCAGAGCAATTAGATTTGCGTAGCAAGCATCCAAAAACCAATGCTTTGAAACAAAAAGTGACCAAAATCATCCAAGTCTGTGGTTCAGTTACAGATTAATTCTGTCTCCAGTAGATGGGAGTTGTTGCAGCATGCACCTCCCTAGAGTGTTCCCCATCTTCTTTCATGATGCATCCCATACACTCCAAAGTGCAGGATTTAAAAAAAAATTATGTGCCCTTTGCCCCACTTCTATAGGCATCCATCAATTCGTAGTACATTTCTCTGAAGGTTCCATGCAGGCCTTTTTTGGACAATCTATCAACTATATCATTTTTCTCTCTTTATATATGTGTTTGAAGGTTATATGAGAGAAGGTCCTACGTAGTTCTTGTATCCTATCCATCCATGAAGAGAGGTGTCCAGGGGCCAGGGCGTTCAAATTTTTCATGTGGTCTATCAAAATTTTAGAGTCTTCGAAGATCCATATTTTGTCGATGTAGAGCTGCTTTGTAAACCGAAGTAATCCCCAAAATGCCAATAATTCTTCCCTGGTGGTGGTTCCATGTCCCCCATACTAATGAATTTTGTAATGACAGAGTGGACTGATCATTAGCGAAGCACCACAGCCACATCTATAATTTTGGGCCGCCCCATCAAAAAAACCAGCCGGGTAATGGATGTCAAAGGGTCTCATTCTATGTGATAAGTCTCTTGGCGGTTTGTCTGAATTCATTAGTCCATCCCATCTTTGCATAACCATCTCTGCCACTCAAACTGGAGTACTTCCCTGCTCTTTGAAAATCCAATTGTTCTCGCAACGCCATAAGCACTAATGAAAGAAAAATGGAATGGTTCTATATTTCTTACCTTTGGCATACCACCAACAAAAAAAATCTTGTACTGAGGTGAAGATTTTCTACTGTAGATTTAGATTTTTAAAAAGGATATGCCAAGATTGTCTTACAAACTCACAACTATAGAAATGACCATTATCTTCATTGTGCTTCCTGTACATACTACATATCCCTGGTCCATTCTTACCCCTATTCATTAAATTCGACCAAGTCAGATTTTTGCCTTTCCAGACCAAATATATGAAGATAATAATTTTGATCTGTACCTTTTCCTTCCACATGTTCTTGAACCAACATTCCACTATGTGTCCAGACCGTAGCTTCGTTAGTTCCATGTAGGTTTCAACTATGCTCACTTGTCCCTTTTTGAGGATTCCCCCCCAGCTTATACGGTCTCCAGCTTGATTATGGATAAATCCAATTTTCCTCATCTCTCCTAGTAAGTTTTCCCATGCCACTTTGTCATTTCCCCTTAATCCCAGATCGTGAGCCTCGTGCCAGCTTGAATATCCCATCTGCTAGTTGTGTATGACCTGACCAACATAGAATATTCCCATTCCATGGATCCTGCTGCATAAATTTGGGTTTATGATGTTGTGTCTTGTGTCCTTATGCCTCCTTCCCCAATCATAATTTTCATATCATTTCCAAAATTCCAGTTAAAAATGAGATGTGAAATGGCCATAATCTTCTAAAGCCATTCCAAATAGCAGATCCTCCTCTCGTAGCTTCCCAACTTGATATGTGTAGGGTCTCCAAGGATTGGTTTTCTAAATACTTATGCCTCATGATGTCTCTCCAGATGTCAGGCATCTGAGTGCATCTCCATAAATATTTCAATATTAAAGCCCTTCCGAAGGTGTCAGTGTCCAACAATCCCCGTCCCCCCCATCGTTTAGGCATAGATATGCTGTCCCATCTAGCCAAGTGATATTTTCCACTCCCCCTGCCCCCGTCCCATATGAAATTTGAGATATTTGACTTGATCCTGGATATGACAATCCTCAACATGGAGTAAATATGAGCCCAATAAACATAAAGTTGTTGAAGTACTGCATGTGCCAGAATGACTTTCCCCCCTCTCGATAACCATTTGAGCAACCATCCATTTATTCTCCTTCTATATTTATCCAGTATCCAAAGCCAGTCTGCCACCCTGTAGTTAGATAGTTTTAAATGAAAACCCAGATATGATATACCATCAATGAGGCATGAGAATCTGTAATTAAAGATCTCACAGACTGATTTTATGACCTCTAGGTCCCCCTAAGAGAAAACGAGAGTCGAGACATGATTTTTCAGAATTATTGATCATTTTTGTAGCTCTGTAGAATTTTTCAAAGATGACTCTTAGTTCCTCCCAAATATTTTTATGAGCATGCCAAATATGAGTATGTCATCTACAAAAAATCTGTGAGTGATCTCCCTATGTGTGGTAATTTTTATGCCCTTAATGGAACCCGCATCATTTTCCAAGTTGATATTGATCACAATCTTGATGCTTAAGGAATTCATTATTAGAATAAAAAGGAGGGGAGATAAGGCACAACCCTGTCTGAGACCTCCTCCTATTTTGAAAAATTTGGAAGGTGTGCCATTTATAATGACCTCCATTAGGGCCCACATGATGCATCCCATGATCCATTCCACTGTCTCTCATTCATACCAACATTGTAAAAGATCATGCAAAGTAGAGCCCAATCCACTCTATCATAAGCCTTAATAAGATCGATTTTCATCACCGTTGCCTCCAATCTCCTATTTTGAATAGATTGTAAGGTTTCTTGAGTGATAGCCACTACATCATGTATGACTCTATTGTGCAGAAATCCAAATTATTCCTGTGAGATTTGTCGAGACAGGACCCCTTTGATGCGCTCCACAATTGCTTTCGATATGATTCTGTATAAGGTGTTGCAGAGGGAAATAAGGAGGTAGTCCTCAAAGGCATGTGTGCTTTTCTTCTTTGGAATGAGTGCGATCAACGTGGATTTTATCGCCCCAGGTACACGTTCAGTTCTTCTTGCCTCCTCCACCATTGCAGTGATGTCCTACATCAAATGTTCAGCAAAATGTAGGAAAAATTCCGAAGTCCATCAATCTGGACCCAAACTCTTGTCCCTGGCAAATGAATTTAGTACTCTTTCCACTTCAGCTTCAGAAACCGCTTGTCTCAGCACTTTGTTATCGGCCTAATGTAACATGTTTTGGAAATTTTCCACCATCCAAAATTGTTCCTCTATAAAAACACCTTCCTTGGCCTTGAAAAAACCTTTGAAATGTTTGACTGCAACACCCTGAATTGATTCTATGGAGTTTAATTGTTGACCATCTACACTTACCTCCTATATGGCATTTGTAGTTTTCCATCCATTTGCAATGAGTGGAAATATTTTGTGTTTTTGTCTCCCTCCTTGAGCCATATTTCCCAGCCCTTTAACCTCCAGGTTTGTTCCTGAATCAATAGGATGTTATGTTTCTCCTTCTCTAATTCTTTTAGTATGTTCCATCCATCAATTTTCATGAGACCATTATCCATGTTCTAAAAAATTCCTTTGGTTTCCCTCGAAATTGATTGTAGCTCCTTTAGAAGTTTCCCATTTTTAATTATTTCCTAAACTCTGACTTTCGATTTCAAAATGCGCAGATTTTGTGATAAGTGCACCATGGGGGAAACTCCAATCTCCCTAGTATGCATCATGAAAAAATCATTTACCATCTTGTTGAAGTCGCCATCCTCCAACAAGGTTCTGTTGAATTTGAAAGTGCATCCTTTCAAATTTTTTTCAAACTGCCATTTCATGACAATTGGTCTCTGGTCCGAGATAAGAAGACCTTCCACCCAGGTCCTGACCATACCCATCTGTTGTAGTAAGTCCTCATTAACCAAGAAGTGGTCTATCTATTTTGCAATTTATTCATCCCCTTTCTTACCATTGTACCATGTGGGGCATCTTACCTTCATATCCATATCCTTTATATAAGCCTCCCTAATCATGTTCCCGATAAATTCTGCCAGCAGATCTCTTTTGCACAGTGGCTTCCAATTCTCCTTTGTATCCAAAGTGCAATTCATGTCCCCAACAATAATTGAATTTCCAAGATATAACACCCCGCAGTCATCCAGTTATTTCCAGAACTGACTCCTATTGTAGCAAGGGGCATATAAATTGACTAAGTGCACCTTGTCCATGAGACACCTGAAAAAACTAGTCAGAATGATCCCCCCAAAGAAACTAAAAGCATTGAAGGTGGCCCATCTAGGGTTCCATAACATGGCCAAGCCCCCATATCAACCCACTGCGTCCTTTTCCACCACGTGCCATGCTGGAAAGATAGTACGAAAAAAAGGAATTGTTCTGTCAGCTTCAACCATTGTCTCTTGAATAAAAATCACTGTTGGATCAATTTTTTTGCAAAAAACCCTCAAACAAATAAATTTATACCGCCCCCCCAATACCCTCATGCTCAAAGAGAAAAAAATCATCATGAACTAGAGGATTCGGGATTTAAAGCTTTAAGGACCCTGTTAATGGCTAAGGACACCGACACATCCCGGAAGTTGTCCATGTTTAGTTCTGAGACCACCAGCCCATTTGGTATCAACTTCTTATTGATGCGTTGGCACCGCTTCCCCCTCTGAATGGTAATGTTACCCATAGATGTCAGGTTAATGTTGATGGGGGCCGATGTCAGGTTCCCAGCATGGATAGTGAGGGGAGCCAATTCAGATTCATGGTTATGTAACATGAAGCACAAGTCGGTGCCAATTGAGTTGTGGGGCGACAAAGTCAGTTCATGGTGAAGAGGGGAGGACAGAGGAGAGGCGGAGTGTTTATAATCTATCGTATATTTGGCCCGTCTTGAAGGTAGAGAAGCTGCATATTCATCCCAATTGCACCTTGGACTAGCAGATTGCGGTAAGATAGGAAATTGCAAAGGGATCTGATACCCCCATCCTTGTAGAAGGAATAGGAGTTTGATAACCACCCACCCTCAGCCCCCCAAGTATATCTGCCAGCAAATTAGATAGAATAATACTATAGCATTTTCCGAATACTAAATACTTGGAAAGGTTTCCCTAAGCCCCCAACCCCGGCACATGTGGCGGGTGTCCGCCTCCCAGGAATTTTGGATAATTCAGAAGAAAAATTATCAGTGGTGTCGAGGTGGTACTTACCCAATTGACCCTGCGTCTCTTCGAAAATTTCTTTAGTCATCATGGTGTCCACATGTGAAACTTCTCCCCATCCATTATTAGCATCACATCTCCCTGAAAAACGATGCTGATTGGAATGCATGAGATGTCCTGTTTCGTGACAAAGGTGACATCAGAAAGGAGTGTGCCGGTAATATAGACGTTGTTTGTTCACCAAATGCTCCCAAATGATGTGGGGTGGTAAGCCACCCGCATAAGACAATTCCACCAGCACCCACACCACCCTCTTTTCGTAAATCCCCAGACACTTTGGATTGACGAAAATGCACCTCTCGATATAATTGCCAATGGAAGTGAGTGCACTCACGGTCCAGAACTCCAGAGGGAGTCCCAACATTTTAATCCATGTTAACTAGTTTTTTGGGTGTCCCTAGTCGGATTGAAACTGACATACCACCTATTAACTGCCATGAAGTAGTGACGCAACACCCAAGGTCTCCAGAGTACCTCCACAACATCCTCCAGGCTCATAAAGTGGAAACTATACTAGTCATTGAGAAGTTTTCAAATTTTTGGATGATATCTGAGCAGTTTGGTCCAGGCCTCCAACAGCCAAAGCTCCATGTTCTCCTTTTTGTCTCTGGCAAAAATCCAGCGTCCAACCAGTGCCCAGGTGCTGAGACTGGTAGCACGATCCCACATCACATTGTAACTGAAGCTTAACACTCGACCCTTCGTTGCAATTTTAAATGGCTTATGAGAGTGATCAGGGAGTCCAGAATTCAGGTTTTATAGGTAATGGGACTTCTCCAGTAAGGCTTCCTTCCCACACCCAAGCACCGCCAGATAAAAACTGCTATGGTTCCCAAAGGGAGAATATTCACATTTTACTTCATTCGGCATCCCTCCTTCCACCACCTCCACAACATGAACAAGGGCGTCGTTTGTAACCTCAACATCTAATTCCACCAGTTATCCTTCCAGCCCGACCATTTGTCACCTTTACTCAACTAGCGTAATGTGGTATGCAACCAATTTAGGAAAATAAATGCAACGTACTTCCATGAACCTTTACCTACCAAAAAGGCATGGAAAAGATATGTAATAAATATTGAACTCTGCCAAACGAGTGTCGGATCAGAGACTGTCGTCTCGGAGTTAAACCTTTTACATGCCTTGTCCTTAGGAAGGATATAAGATAAACCCAAGAGTTACGTGGCAGAGGATCTATCACCTACGAAGAATTAAAAAATATACTCCAGGCATAGTGCGTCGTCCAATAAAAGGTCCATCATCAATGCAAGTAAAAGCCACCCAAAATAAAATTTAAATATGCCCATCTAGGAAGAAATAATGGGCACCAGAATCCATCCACAAGGAGCACTGATAGGGGAGAGTGAGCACAAACGTTCTGGATATTTAGTCCACAACCATGGCCCCATAAACCAACATCCTACTACAATCTTCAAAATAGTGTAAACACTATCCAAGGAAAATGGGTGATCGCAGCCAGCAATCTAGAATCTCAAAAAGCCCGAGAAACAGAGTTTTGAAAAACCAGAAAACTAGTCTGGAGGAAATTAAATACAACAACAGCAACATGGCCACCCACTAATGTCCCACCAGCCATAGCCTCATTTTTAGAGTTTTGTGATCAAGCTAGGGTTTACATTGCACACATGGACAATTTTACTTCAAAACCAGTTTCTGAAGTAATGGATTAAAAAAAAAAAACTTAGATCCATTTAAACTCTAATACTTCGTATTTAAAAAAAATATATTAATAAGAAGAAAAATATATATTAATCATCTGTAATTCCAAATGAGGGAGATTTGCAATTCCTTCCACATTCATGATTAAATGTGATTTGGCATTTTAAAAATATTAGTAAAAAAAACAATTCAATATCTACCATAAATAAAAGTTGATGCAGGAGCATTAGACCCGAAACACTTTTGTACATAAATAAACATTAGAGGGGGGTCTCATGTTTATTTTGCCCATGTAAATATCCATAGTTGAGTTATTTTAACTAATTAGAAAGGAAAATATTGTAACTGCCCGAATGATTGATGGGCACCCGAGGAGATAGTCAATTTTGGAAGTTAATCTAATTATAATTGTAGGAAGTTGAAGGGTCTGTGAAGCATTAAGGAACTGAATCGATTCCTTGTAATATGTATAAAAAAAACCTCTGTGACAGAGTCAAGGGGGACCTACACAGGAAGGGCTACACAGGCCTGCACCTGTACTTGCAGAGAGCTGCATAGGAAAGGAAGAAGGCCATCAGATTGAAGATTCAGCCAGTCTGTAATTGTATGTCAATTCATTGTGCAAGTAAGAAATGTTTTAGTATATCTGTGTCTTGTGGACTTAGTTTATGTTTGAATGTATATCTGTGTTTCTTAAATAAGTTCTGTGCGTATATGCATGCATCCCGACGGAGAATAATCTGAACCTGTGATAATTAAGACCCCGTGGGTTATTTAAGAATCTGCCTATGCAATTAGTAACGAGATTGTGTGGCAAATCCCTGTGTTAAGTACCGCAACAGTGGATTGTGTATCATCGAGCAGCGAAATGAGAATGTTATAGTCGAGCGAATAAAAGAATCTGTGTTAACCCTAGTGGAACTGAGCAATAGGAGTGGAACCCGAGCGCAGCGAAGAATGGAACCTGGAGAGGCAGAACCGTGACACAGGAACAGAAATGGCGGTTTAGAACCGAAGGGTGGTAATTTTCGCACCACTTTTATACGGAAAGTGGTATTGATAATTTCGCAGCGATTCCATAGATTAGGTGACACGTGGCTAGGCCACTGTTCAAATACCGCCGTTTAACCGTGCCTTCATGCGTTAACATTAGTATGAAGACGCCGAGCAAAATGGATGTATACCATTGATTTGGAGGTTCGAGATCTAATGGTGATCGTTTGCTATAAGTGCGCAGAGTTTAACAGAGGTGCGCGAGGTTTAGGAGAGGTACGGTGTACGCGTTTGTATTGTGGGGACCGACAGAGTTATATATATATATATATATATATATATATATGAATTGATCATTAATGTTATTCGGTGCTTTGTAAGGTCCAAACATAATATATAAGTCGGGGATATATATAATGGTTGTGGTGCAATATTACGTGAGTTAATGTATGGTTTAGTGGCCAAAGTGTTATGTTACATATAATGGTTGAATATGCGAAGACTTGCATATATTATACCCATTGAATTATTTCGGTGTGCGGAGCCTTGTTATTGGATGTAACATGAGATTGGAGTAAAGGATAATTAAATCCAAAGGAAAACCCTTATTGAATGAAAGGATAGCAACCGGGTGTTGTGAGATTGTAGGATGGCGCATGATATAAAGATTGGAATTAATATCTCAAATATCAGAGATTTGAGATATTAACACTCTCGGAATTAAGTGTTGAATCTGCCACCATAGAAGTTAAAGAATAAAATATGAGATTGCCTGGATTGGGAGATATAAGGTTGTAAAGGTATTCATTAATCAAATTCTAGGAATTTGATGAATGAATTGAACAGATGATTAAGAAGACCCGTATTGAATAAACAAATAGGAATTGGGCAAGAAGCTTGTGATGCATTTACACACAGTAAAGTTAAACATTGAAAAGAACTGGGAATGTGGGTGAAGCGGGGTTACCCCTGCACCAAAGTGGTATCAGAGCTAGAATTTGATTAGCTCGTTGAAAAGTTTGTTTTGGAAATGCACATGTATTGAACAGGAAAGAAAAGTTGAAGTTTAAATATGTTTAACAGAAAATTGCAGATTTGATTTGACATGCAGTGAAGGTTGATAACTCAGATTTACAGAATCTGGAGTTGAAGACATAGTGTCTTGAAGATTGCAGCAGGTAGATGCAGTGCAAGCGAGAAAGGAGGAGAAATATTAGTCAGGGATCTTGAGAGGTAAGATGATGAGCCTTATTTGAACTCTGGTTGGAAGGATTTGTTTGCAGAATACATAGTGCAAGAAATTGAGGAGGGATATTAGTATAGGCAAATCACAAGCTTTGAGAGCAGTGATAGAAGAGTCCAACAAGGGATTCTGAGTGCAGAAAGAGTGTGGTAGAACCTGAAATAATTCCCAACTGAGGTTGGATGAAATAAGAAAATGGGTGTTCTTGAGAAAGTTGCAGAGTGAAGCCTAGAGAGCATAAGAGAGTGCTAAGAAGGTTCCTGAGAGATGGGATCAGTACTTGCCAAAATTCTGAGCTTAGGAGAGAAGCTTGGTGAGGTGAGTTGCAGCAAGAGAGCTTGTTGTTGCAAAGGCTTAGTGCAGCTCGTGAGTGAAGAAATCCTAGAGAAGAGAATGGATACTGAGAGCCATAGCAGAGATTGTAGAGATTGCAGAGAGTTTATAAAGAGGCCACGTGAATCTTGAATATGTCAGAAGATGCCCATGCACAGTTGGAGAAAGGTTATGCTTTCCCACATATTGGAAGCAGAAGAGATTTAGGTTATGATATTGGCCAGAAGCTGGAAGTTGGAAAGCTTGAAGAAATTAAAGAAGAGACCATTGGAGAATCTCTGGAGCATGTGGAAGACTTGGAATAGCAAGAAGATGTGGTGATCAAATCACCAAATGAGACCATGAGGTCTTATGTTTTTACAACTGACAAGTTGTGTGTGAATGCAGGTGTTAAGGAAGACAGTTCACATGATGGGACTATGATGAATGAAGCTGATTGTTGCCAAGCAAGATATGATGAGTATCTTTCAGATGAAGAACAGATTGAACTATTGCAGCAAAGGGAATTCATTAATTCCTTATTTTATAGAAGAGATTGTTTCAATGGAGCTGATGAAGATAAATTTGTCATTAATGCTGATAATGACAGGCTGCTTTTGATGAATGGCCAAGTAAGGAATGATGGACAGGTAGCTGGAGTCTTTGCAGAGATGGGAAATCAGAATTTTATTCTGATGAAGACTGAGGAGATAGTGATAGAAGAAGATAATGAAGATGTTGAAGATGTTGAAGATGTTCTCTCAGAGGAGATGCCGAGATTGTGGCATGAATTAAGTGGTCTGGTGTAGAGAACAGAACCACAGAGAGAAGGTGTTCAGATGGTAAGGACAGAGATGATTGAAAGATGAGAGAGTTCATTTTTATGAACTAGAGCAGAAAGACATCCTTGAAGGGGATGGTGCAGAAGAGAGGCTAGTTGGTAGTCTCAAGAAATGTTTGAAGAATTGGAATCAGCTTTCTAATGTGCTGATCAAGAAGGAAAGAAAGTTGGGACAACATACTGAGATGCTGACAAAAGAAGGAAAGGCTATGAGGCCTTGTAGACTTTGTTTTAACAAATGTTTGATGAATGCAGATCCTGTTGATGATGGAGATAAGTTGATAGCATGAGGTAGTCAATTGAAAGAGAAGGAGAGTTCTGTGGAAGACTTTAAACCATGGATTGGAGAAATTGAGCTGCTAGAGAGTATGTTGAATCAGCAGGAGTCAATATAAGAGGGAAGACCTCAATTTCAGAATTGGAGATTGCATAATGTGAAGACACAATGGGATGAAGATAGAAAATAATTGATGATTGAATCATCAGTAGGGACCATTGGGTCTTGGGGTTTTGGAACTGATGAAGTGGTTGTGTTGACAGGCAAAGCAGAAGACAATCCATCACTTGGAGTTGTCTTAGAAGAAGAAGAGCTATTGCAGAATGAGGATGAGCAGCTGAATGAAGATGAGACAGCCATGTCTCATATGCAGGAAATTGTTGCTACTGATAGCAAGGAAGAATTGGTTTGTTCGAATAGCCCAGAGAAGATTGAAGAAGCTATATGGCAGACTGTTGGGGCTGCTACAACAGTGGAGAACCAGAGTTTCACTCTGACAGAAGATGAAGATACAGTGGCTAGAGAACTTGATTTGATTGCTGGAGTCAATCAAGAAGAAGGAAGGAAATTACGGAAGATTGCCAAGGCAGAAGAAGAAGATGCTGAACCTGATTTGCAGCATGGAGAAGATTTGTTTGGCCAAAAGAGATGGTGAGAATGTTTGCTGAAGATATCCATAAAAGAAGGTGAAATGCCAGAGGAGCAGCTTAGAGTGTTGCTGGAGAGAGGGCTGAAGCAACAAGCTGAAGTGTTGCTAGCAGAAGAGCAAAATTTTTACTGTTGCAGAGAGGGTATGGATGATAGGGTGGCGAATAGGGCAACAGTAAGAACTGAAGAAATAAGAATGCAACAAACAAAAGTAAGTGTCCAACATTCAGAGGAAACATTAGACAGATAAATTGAATTGATAAGGAAACTGATGCAGAAGATGCCTCAGAAAAGGACAGCAGCAAGAAAGCTGAGAATCAGTAGCAGTAAGAGGAAGATAGTCACAGACTGTGAGGGCATAGCAAGTGCGAAGATGCAGAACAAGATATGGAAGCCAGGAGGAATGTGAAAGAAGAATGCTGCAACAGATAACCAGTTGCAGAACAAAGTATGGGATCCAGGCAGATAAAAAATAAAGCACATGATCAGGAGATCATGAATCATTTGAACCTGGGGAGTTTGATGTAGGGGCATTAGGCCCAAGACACTTTTTGTACATAAATAAACCTAAGGGGGGGTCTCATGTTTTGTTTCCCCATGTAAATATTCATAGTTGAGTTATTTTAGTTAATTAGAAGGGAAAATATTGTAACTTCCCGAATGATTGATGGGCACCTGAAGAGATAGTCAGTTTCAGAAGTTAGGCTAGCTTTAGGAGTCCAAGAGTCATCAAGGAAGTGAATCGATTGATTTCCAATATGTATAAAAATAAACCTCTGTGACAGAGTCGAGGGACCTACACATAGACCTGCCTGTACCTGCAGAGAGCTGCATATATCAAGATAGTGAGTAGGAAGGTTGTAGAGTTGAAGAACTGGCCGAGATAGAAGTCTGTAAGAGAATCCATTTAATGAGAAAGAATTTGTTCAGTATGTCATGTGCATTGTGATTTAGTTTTGTATGTGAATTTGTCGAGTTAAATCATGTGTGAATGTATATCCGCTTTACTTGAATAAGTTTTGTGTGAACATATGTATGCATCCTGATGGAGGATAATTGAAATCCGTGATAATTAAGAAACCCTGTGATGGGATTAATGGTGCTCTATATATAGTTAGAGGAACCGATGTTAATACGGTCGACAGTGTATCCCAAACTGGTAGATAGTGGAGTTATATATTCATTGAATATAGTCATGAACAAAGATATGGTTTTAAGCCCCACATGGAAGGGTCTACGCTATTAGTAAGGAATTGACTAGCGTTCATGGAAAAAGGAACGAGGAGCGAGGGCGTATCTGTTACAACGCGGAAGAACTAAAACAAAGTATTTGGTGTTGAACTCTCGGTGGAACACGGACTAACACTTCGGAATTATGAACGGAACCTGGAAGGAAAGAGGTGGAACATAACAAAAGAAAGCACGACGGAACCTGGAGTAGAGGAGCGGAACCATGAAGGAGGAACAGTGAACACGATTTAGAGCTAACCAGCGGGTTTGATCGCACCACCTTTACACGGTGAGCGGTATTGGAGGAATTGGGAGCGATTCCATAGATTGACCGACACGTGGCTTCAAGGGCTCTGGAGAAACCACTTTCATTGCACGCCATCACGCGTTATCATTCGTGCATCTACACCTAGCGATATCCGTCGGATCGTGTGGAGCAAGGCGACGTGATCTCCGCCGTCGGATGTGGAAGGCTCGTCAGCGCTAGGCCCCAGTTCTAAATTATATTAATTGGGACCTTTTAAACTAAGTTTTGCGGGGTTAATAGAGGATTTTGAATATGCGAAGGGGGAGAAACACGAAATGTGTGATGTGATTTAATATATGCGTCTATCGAGGGATGAGTAAGGGCTTGGACCTTAGGAGTGTTGATCTCGCGAATGAATAAACCTGGGGGTTGACATATGAATGTCTACGAAGTGTGCTGAGGGTTTTGGATACGAGATCGGTTCTTTGTGGGGTTGTTATTAAGAGAGCATTTTTGTATGTCTTGGGGAGGTCATTACTAAAGGAGGAAATTGGATTGATATCTCAATCTCAGATTGAGATATTAAAAGCCTTAGATTAATTATCTAAGTGCCAGACCAAGAAAATAGAACAGTGTGAGTTTCCCGAGATGTGAAGTTGATTGGGGCAAGAAAAATTGGATGCATTTACACATAGATTGAGGTTGGGACCAAGGTAGCGGGGCTATAGGTAGTCCCCGCTATCACATCACCATTCACGAAGCTATGGAATCTTGAACACAATGCTCCTCCATCTTACCATCAAGCCAAAAGCTAGGGCATTCATCCACTTCATAAAACCAATATTTTCTTCAAGCTCATAAAACTATGTATTTATTTTAACATGTCAAGCTATCCCTCTTGCTACAATGAATCCTCATGGTTTATATAAGCCAAAGAGGAGGAAACCTTCCTAGAGCAACTAGAAGGCCATTGGCGAAAACAAAATATCTAAAATTGTCCTTAAGGCCTTACAAGGTCCAAGGCACAAAATATCTCTTCAAAATATCATTTTCGGACCAAAATAGCAAAAATATTGACTTTTAGGCTCTAAAATACATGATAGAACTTTCCTAATGCACATTTTCTCTGTCCTCACACAAGAATGCAGAAAACTGTCTCTTTTTTAGCAGAATTTCCAGGCGCGCAGCACCAAAAAAGGCCTTTTGTAGCAAGGTTTTGGAGGCCTTCCCGATGTCAAAAAAGGTCCCGTGATGGCTCGTTGGAAATCTATGGATGTATAATTTTCAAATGAACTTTATTTAATTCAATATTATCTCTATAAGTCTATAAAAAAGTGGGAAAAGTGAAAAAAACCAGGAGCACAGCACCTGCTTAAAAACAGTGGCAGAAAGGTGAAAAATGGTTGTTTTTGGACCTTTTGAGGGACCAAAACAACGCCAAATGAGCTGAAAATTTATGAGCATACTTCCCTAGTTCCAAGGAATCCAAAAATGTAAACTTTTCCTACTGAATATGCTCTGAGAAAAATCGTAGCGTCCGGGGTGTTGCGCTCCTAGGCTTAAAATTTTGCAAAAACTAAAACTTGCTCAATTTTGGTGAGTGGGTCCCTCAAGGGTTCTTAGAGACCTGTAGAAAATATTGGGCCAAAATGCTAAGCCTAGCTTGGTATTTTTCATATTTTGGTTTCGGGCCCTCATTTTGGGCATTTTTGAGTTTTTCCTTGCAAAGTGGTTTCTTCATTCATAGTGCTCAGTCATTCTCCTTGGCAATGTAAGAGGTGCCTTGATTATTGCTTGGTACATCTTCGTCTTCATGAATGTCCTCTTTTTCATCATTTGATCCATTGTATTCACTGTCTAACTCAGCCTTTGTATCACTGTTTGCACTCTTGGTAGGGTCACAGTCTTGGGCATTTTCATCAGTCTTTCCCTTACTGTGATGGTCATTTTCTTCTTCACTAGGTGAGTTCTCTAGGCTGGCTTCTTCTTCATTGTCTTGTTCATCATATTCATTTCTTGGCTCATGATCTTCATTGTTTTTCTCATTGAAATCACTTTCAAACTCTGTTTCTTGGCTGCCTTTTCCATCTTGGTCACTATCTTCTTGCCTTTCTCCTTCATGGGCTTCTTATCCTTGCCTTTCTTTGGCAGTTCACCCTTGTCATTCCTTGGCAATTTACCCTTGCTCCTCAAAGATCTGGTGACATTGCTTTTCACTGTTCGAGTGACTTTGCCTTTCACTTTTTGGTGATTTTTCCTTTCAATGTTTTGGTGATTTTTCCTTTTACTGGTTTTGGGGAGGACAGCATGGCACCTTGCCTTGGAGAGGCAGTAAACACATGCTTCTGACTTTGCTGATGAGAAATGGTAAGAGGTGCCAACATTTGGACTTGTTAATTTTTTTCACGTACAACCTTAGGGTTGTCTTTTTCTTCAAAAACACTTTTTGTTTTCATTTCTTTGTCACTTTGCTATGGGCAGCCTCCTTGATCATCAATTTTGACATTTGCAATGATCTTATCACCAGGAGTAATATCAGAAAGGTCATGCTCTTTTTCTATTTGGTGAGAGGTGTCTAGGTCTGTTGTCTTTTCCTCTTCAAGGCTATCTATGTCTTTATCCATTTTTCTTTTGTCTTGACTGTTTTCATTACTAGAGGCTCTGTATTCTTTTCCTTGTGCATTTAGAACTACTCTGAAAACATTCTATGGACTATCCTCATCAATTTCCTCTTTGCTGTGACTGTTTTCTTCTTGACTTTAGTCTTTATCTATGCCACTATTTTCACTGTTTGGGCTTTTTTTGTTTTGACTATTTGTTGTATGGCTGCCCTCATCTTCTTTGTTGTATTTACTATCTTCCTATTTTTTTCCTTCACCATTTTGGTTGTGTTCATTTTTTTCTGGGTTGTTTGCCTCTTCCTTTCCATTTCCCTCTTCTTCTTCAGATTGCCCTTTATTTCCACCAGTTTCTTCTCCACTGTTTTCTGTATGGCTACCCTCATCACTCTCTTCTTTGTCGTTTTTTGTATGGATTCCCTCATCACTCTCTTATTTGCTACTTTCCTCATTGCTACCTTTATTATCTTCCTTTTGGCTACTTTCTTCCTCACTATTCCTCTCTTATTCTTCGGTTTGTTCTTTGTCATCATCATTTTCCTCCTCACTGTTTTCTTTGGTATCAGTAGTGCTTTTCTCAGGCTCAGCATTACTTTCAGGGCCACTATTGCTTTCTTCTGGGCCAGCTTTGTTTTCTTCATGGTCACCTTTACTAGAGGAAAATTTTTGAAGAATTTTTTCTTGGGAGGGTGACTCATGGGAGGAAAGTGGAACATGATCAGTCGAGGGTGAAGCAAGGGGTATGAGGACTAATTGGCACTTTTATGACTTAAAAAATGATGAGGAGACGTCGATTGATGAAGAATACCTCTTAAAACTAATTCTCATAGAAAAATGCAACTTCTAGGCAAAATTTGGCAAACTCAGGAACTTTCTGCAACTTTCTGGGCAGTGCTGCACTTTTCCTCTAGGCGCGTAGCGTCTAACTACAGGCGTGCAACGCAGAAATAGGAATTTTTGCGGCAGTGTTTTGGAGACCTTACCGATGTCAGAATTGGGCCCGGGATGGCTCGTTGGAAATCTATGGATGTATAATTTCCAAATATACTTTATTTTTTTCATTTTGTGTCCATTTGGCTGTCCAAAAACTGATTCTACCAACACTGGTCAAAATTGGTGAACGTTGGTGGAGAAATGCAGTTTACCTTCACCTTATGGCTTATCTTATATTTTTTTTTGTCCCTTTTTTGTTTCCCTTCACCACTACCTTTAGCATTTGAACACGTTATTAGGCTTATGATGGCATTTTTTCATTTGCAAGGAAAATTTAACAACTATGTTTTCCTCCACATTCTTTAAGTCAAGTCTATGACTGCCCTTTGTGTAACACCTTATCTATCAAACTTGGATTTTTATTTCTTCAGTGAAATGGTACTCAGTGCTTTAAAAATCAAATTTTCTCACCTTTTGAACTTCAAAATCACATATGTGATTTAACGGAGTTTTGTACCTTTTCACTTTATCTTTGGAATGATAACATCAGGAAAAATTTTACACCCTCTGCTGTTGATGAAGGAGGTGCTCATGCCTACTTGCTGATTTTTCCAATTTTCTAAAACTGTCTCCAAAACCTTTCAATCATTTCACTATGAGTATAGTAAAAAAAATTTATTTTCACAATAAAACGTACCTGCTATTTGTTGCTTTTTAGTGTGACTGTCTTTTTGTAGTAGTCTTAGTCTTGCTCTGATGGCACCTCTGATGGTTTGTTTTCTTGTCTATAGGGGCATGGAAAAAGGCAATTGTCCCTCTTCCATTATGCTTTGAGACATAAAAATTGTTTTAATGGCTTTTTTTCCAGAATTTCACCATGTTTGTTCATATACTACTAATTTTTTGAGTTTTGGCCCAGAAGCTCGAATGAGTAGATAATTACCCCTTTAAGTGTTATCAAGTTCTCTCTAGCAGCCTCCAGTTTGCTATGTTTGTTAGCCACTGTGGATGGTCTTCTGACACTTTTAGGTATCCTTGATTTGTAGAGATAAAAACTATTTTTCTGTGCTCTTCAACTTCACTGTCTCCTTTATTCAAAATGTCAACTGGTTTGACTGAAGTTGTTCCTTAGTGTGTCTCTTTTGCCCTATTTTGATTTAGGCCAGACATCAGGACATCCCTACAGAGATGTTTTTGATAAGGTGGCTTAGTCTTGGCAATTTTTCTGTTGGACCAGTAGGAGACACCTTAGAGACTGCTTGAGCGCCTTTTTAGAAATATGACCATCTTTGCACTGTTTTTCTTGATTTCACCTTTGAGCTTTGCTGAAATAGAAATGCATGACAAACATGACGGTGCATGACTTAGGGAAGACTGATTGGTTTGTCTGCAAGATTTTTAGGAAAAGGGCACTTGACCGATAGTTAGAAAACAAATTTTTTATCAAGACACATGTTTTTTAGATATTCAACCTAAGCACCATCACCTATAAACCTAGACACTTTGTCATTACTTTGAAGGATTTCCTAGACATACTCAGGTCATCAATAGAAACTTGGGCAGCAGGAGGGTACAATGGAAAAACTTGTGTTATCTCGGCTAGGAAAATTTGTGAAATAGGGGGATTTTAGGCATCAGAGATAAGAAGATTTACACAGATATTACAGTTATGGACAGAGTAAAGCCTATCAGTTTAAAATGGGATTTTGACAGGATTACAAATTTAAACACAATAGGTAAGAGAGGAGGGAAAAGTGAAAATTTTCTTTGAGGGCATTTCTAGAAGACAAAATGATTGTATGAATTTGGTTTCTAGAAAACCTCGACAAAGCATATAGTCATCAAAACAGGTGAAAAATATTGATGACTAACAGTCCCAATTCACTACGGTCATGGGGTCTGCAACTTTGCTTGAAGTTTCTTGATCGCATCAACCAGTGGAGGCAACACTCCTTCACTCTGTGCAGCAGCATTCTGAGCAATATCCACCAAATTCTGCAAATTTGGACCTTCTATAGTAGCCATGACACTTTCCAATGTCTGGTTTAGTTGTTTGACTGTAGCATCAACTTCTTGAGAGAGTTTGAGGGCTTCATCGGCCCAAGGCTTAAGGTGATCACTGAGAACCTTCTTTTTGTGGTGGAGCTATTCAATGTCATCTCTAAGTTTGTGGTTGGTACATAGTCGTGACAGGCGTTGAGCTGGAATCAAAGTTGACATAGTAGCTTCGAGCTGGTCAAACTCTTCCTCCTTTTGGTGTAGCTCTGGAGTGAAATCACATAGGAGGGGGTCACACTGCACCTTAGACCACAACAAAGCTATTATCACCAAAAAATATAATCAATACATTCACATCCACGTGAACATTACAAAATACCATCATAGATTATTATAATCACAGCTAAATACAGATCACAGATACATTCGCAACTTAAATATAGATCATAGATACATTTGTAGCTTAAATAAGTATCATGAATGCACTTCAATAGTAAACACAATCAATCCAGATAGCACACAGATACTTCAAATATATTCTGCATTCATTAGCATCAAATATCCACTTACAACCCCAAACACACCCTATGCACATAACCTAGCGGGGTCTGCACACAACTAGCAGGAGTCCTTACCCAAAACAACCCTAACAGAGCTTTAACAATTCACACGTAGCATCAATCTTATGACTTTCTTAACCAGCTATCAATATTAGTAACAGGGGATTAACCAACAAACATAGAATATAATCTCCATGATGCGCATTTGTTTACAATCAGAGTGGGAAATGACCACTTCACATATATCATTTATTTTTTGACCACAAGAATGGATCCTTTAGAGTATTCTATGCAACAGAAGAAAGAATTGGTGGTTAAGGAAACTGAATTTTCAATAATAGCAGGGAACTTATATAATATAGGGACATATGAGATATTGCGTAGATATGTTCCTCAACATGAAATACATATGATTCTAGCAGAATCTCATGGAGGCATAGCTGGTGGACATTATGCAGGAAAAGCTACTGCACATAATATATGAGAGCATGATTATGTGACCTACACTTCATCAGGATGCAAAGGAGGATTGTAGAGCATGTGATGTGTTTCAAAGAACAGGGAAACCTTCTAGAAGAGATGAGTTGCCATTGGTACCACAAGTTACATTGCAATATTTTGAGAAGTGGGCCATTGATTTTTTTAGATGAATGAACCCACCTGGAAAAAGGACTAGTGCAAGGTACATAATTATACCAACTGACTACTTGAGAAGATGGGCTGAAGCACAACCAGTAAGGGTTTGTAGTGCAGAGACAACAATGAAGTTTATTTTTGAAAATATAATATCTAGATTTGGATGTCCAAATATTTTGATGAGTGATCAAGGTTCACACTTTGTAAATAAAATTGTTGAAGCATTGACTGGAGAATTCCAATTCTATCATCAGAAGAGTACCCCTTATCACCCTTAGGCCAATGGAACAGTGGAAGAATTTAATAATATTCTGGAGAATGCACTCACTAAGCTATGCAATGTGAATAGATATGACTGGGATCTTAGAATTCCAAAAGTGTTATGGGTTTACAAAAATACATGTAAGAAGTAGACAGGTCAAACACCATTCAAGTTATTTTATGGTTAAGAAGTTGTGGTGCCCATGGAGTACATTGGGCCTAGATTGAGGATAGTAGATTTTACAGATATGGCAGAACCTGAGATAATGGAGGAAATAATGTCACATTTGCTTACCTTGGAGGAAGATATATTTGTAGCAAAATTTGATCAGTAGGTACAAAAAGCAAGATAAAAATCCTAGCATGATAGACATATTAAGCAAAATAAGTTCCAGGTAGGAAACCTTGTTCTACTTTATGACAATAAGGTTGTGAATTTTCCTGGAAAATTCAAGACACATTGGTTGGGCCTATACCTTATCAGCATATTATTGATGGAGGCACAGTTCAATTAGTGAATTTGAATGGAGAATTGGTTTAAGGACGAGTAAATCACAACAGATTGAAGATATATACAGGGACAACCCTGCCCCTACAACTCCACTCTCAAGAAGAAAGGAGGAAATTCTTAGTGCCACCTGTAGTTGAAAGTGGGCCCTGGACTATAAAATATGTTGGAGAGGGAGATTTGACGTAGGAAGTTGCTTTGCCATAGTCTGGATTATGTCGAATTCATAGAAGTCGCAACGTAGGAAGGGTTGTTTGTTGAAATATGACTGTATCGAATTTTGCTGGAAAAATATGAGCGTTGAAAGGGACATTTTCCGTTGGAAGGCATAGGAGGATGCATTTATGAAGGCAACTTGGCAGGATCTAGAGAAAAATATAAATTTAATGAACCAAATACAAAAAATATTTGATCTAATGATGAGTTTTGAACTCATAAATTGTTATAAGAGGTTGTGTCCTGCCAAGATTTTGTCACTTTGCTATCTGAGAGCTCAAAAATCGTTATGCATCGATAAATTGCAGAAGTTGCACTACTGTATGAACACTGAATATTTAATCCATTTATTCAAAGAGAAAGGTATAACAGGAATTATGGAAGCCACAACGCCATCTAATACACCCACAAGAACATCACCCCTCACACAACAAATATCTCCATGAAAGAAACCATCCAAGGGGAAGAGGACAAAGAAGAAATAAGACAAACAACCTATGAAGCCAAAACCAGAACCCCAACTTGTAAGAGATAGCAAGGAAGAAGTAGAGAATGAGCACATGGAAACATAGGGCAAAAATTTTCCATCACCTCTTCCAAAATATATTCCACCCAGAAAACCAAATGTGAAACTAGTGAAATATTGAAATATGCGAAGTATGGAACCTTTAAACAGCTATTGTCAGAGAAAATTATGTTTGAGGGATAATTACTTGGGAAAATTCTATGGTTGAAGTTCACAGACCCTGACTTCAACGATAGAAATAAATACCCAAAGTTCGCACCCAAAATATATTTAAATAATGTACACTACCCATAAAGTGGTGTGACAAGGATAGAATCATAACAGTGGGTGATTGGGTTGCAACAGTCTAGTTTATTAAACATGTTGAATGTGTCACACTTCGGCAGAAGTACACCAAACACAGCTTGTGTCAGAAATTTTTTTGTACTGATACATGATGGATGCCTTTGGATGTGAAAAAGGATTCCCATAGATGAAATGTTGATATGGAGAATTATAAGGTTTTTGTATCAAGGACGGGACCCCACAGAAGAATTTGTGGGAAAATACCATGACAAAGCGATAGCTCAAAATATGAAGGAGAAGTTTGGATTGACAAAAGAGAAGTGAGGATATGACATAAACTCAATCATCGACCAGGGAGTCTCCTTCCTCATTCACATATTACCTGGTAAAATCATGAGAAAGTGTCAAGCCAATGAATTCCCTGCAACAGTAGTTTCTTTAGCTGCGTAGTGCAACAATGTGGTTCAGTACAATTGGGTCGAATATCTCTGCAAGGAATTTCTGGACAACTATCGTGAAGTCCTGAAGAAAGGTACATAATTTCATTATGCATGGATTATTTTAATTATAGCAATGCTGGCATGCAAAGAACCAGAGGATTCACAGTTTCCTCCGGTAGAAGCAGATGTGTGTGAAGTCATGTGGCATGCCTCATTGTAGTATACAAATTAGACATCGCAAACACAGGAAAACATGATATTCTTTGTATTATATCACATGGATTTTCATATATTGGTGAACCAACACCCTTGACTGTCACCAAGTCTATACCAGCAATATAGCTCTATTGCGAAGTTCAAGGTAGATTTTCAGAGAATATATATACAGGCACACAAAGACATCACGAAGACATGGCATCCAGTACCATACTTGGTAACAAAAGATGATCTCCTAGTACTAGTATAAGAATGGCCCGCAGAATGGATGACTGCAATGGAGAAATATGCAGAGGATAGTCATATAAAGGAGGAAACATTGGAGCATAGAGACCCAAGTGGAAAAGTTAAAGAAAAATGTTGGTGCAACAAGATGATGAGCTTAGTGAAAAGAGTCACCTTCACTAAGTGGGCCCGCAGGCTATTTTTGGCGCAAAGACTATTTTTAGACTATGTCTATTTTTAGACATGTCGATCATATTCTATGAGTTGCAGGATGCTATTTGTGGATGGTTGGTCAAGTTGGAAAAATAGATGGACTTCTATTTTTAGACATATTGGGTGGAATCTATTTTTAGATTGCCAGTCTAAAAAATAGATATGTCGAATATTATTAGCTCTTAATAATATTTGGACTATAAACATTATCTTATTCTCTTGGAGCACTTCAGTTAAGTGCACAGATGTGGCACAGGAGCTGACAGAAGGAATTACGCTATTCCCGAGGGTTAAGTGGAGCTATTGCATGGATACTTCAGTTAGAACTCATGTGACAGAGTTTGGTGGAGTTGATTGAGGAAGTTAGTGGAGTTGTATTCAGTTTAACTCAATTAAACATAGTTGAGCTAGTTGTATCTAGTCTAACTGATTGATACACTAGTGAGAGTGGTGTGAATTAATTATTAATTAATTCACTAATTAATAACTCATTAATCAACTAAAGAATACATCGGTTAACTACAGTGCATGGACAGTTTCAGTGGAGACCAGTGAAGAGGTAGGTGAAAGAGCAGTGTGACTATCAGTTGTGACTATACTGGTGCATGAGTTTGCACCACACATTGATGGAGATGCCAATGAGGATTGCGTAGTACACACCAGGTGGATTTGAACTCAGATTGGGCCATTATTCATCTTGGATTGCGCAGTAGAGGCAGGCTAATAGGTGGAGCAGATTGGAGCATGTGTTTTGCTAGATCTGAGCTTGTGTAGTGTGTAACAATTGGAGATTGTACTGAGAGCTTGTGAGGAGTTTGTACAATGATTGCTACATGATCTCTATCATTATAATATACAGATAGTTGGGGGTTTTCAGCTTTAAGCTTTCCCATAAATACTGTGTTTATATGTGTGATTGTTTATGGTTTTAATGTGCGCATGCGATTGTTTATATTTCCGCAAATTGATGATCAATAGTAGAAGAGGTTATGTATTATGCATGAAGCTCAAATAGTGTGTGATCGGGATAATCTCGGTGAATAATTTAACAGTTATTCAAATTTCTACAAAAAAATATCAATAAGAGCAAGAAAAAGAGTAGGAACAAGACGAGGGTCAGCAAGATCCTCCTCGAGGCGATGAGCTGGATAAGGAGAAGACAGAGACAGAAAAAGGAAAGAGGAAGATACATAATGAAGCTTCTGCGAGGAGTAAGAAGAAACATAAGGTAGATCATTCAAAGGTTGTAATCCCATTCATCCTTACTGATGGGGACCTAGATATGATTGGGGAGAATATTCAAGAAGTGACTACAGAGTCATGAAACAAGATAGAGGATCGATACGGAGCACTCCTAGTAGGTATCAAGGAGCGTATCACATAGTTATAAATATTGTCAAAAACAACCAAAAAACTAATGCAGATAAGGGAAGGGCTTCAACAAGAAATACTAATATAACCGACATTTAGGGTGTGCATAATGCAAATACCTGTCAAATATTTGCAGTTTGACTCCGCTGAATTAAATTTTCAAGCGAAGGGATGGGATTTTGTCAACATGAACATCATAATGCTTCCAATTAACAAATTTCATGAGCTACATCAAGTAATCACAGATGAGATGAAGGAGCGAGAAAAACTCACCTAAAAATTGAATATTCAAGTAGAACAAGAGCAAGCTTCATTGAAGAAACAACTCGATGAATCCATCAAGGAGAAGGAACTGGTAGAACAATAGCATCATAAGTTCAAAGAGGTGGTCGAAGCCACATGCAGAGAAGTTATGTACATGGATGTCCAAGAGGAGGAACCCATGAAAGACAAGGTCGCAAAGCTCAACCTTGCAGTCAAGGAACCTAAGAAGAAGATCACATATGTACAATTGAAGTATGAGAACAATATCAGTGAGATGTAGATGAAGCTACAACCAGCCATGCCACTGAAAGTGTGAGAGAAGAGGGATACTAACATGAAGAATGAAGTGGCTGGTATCTTCGCATCAGCCATAGATTGTGGGAAGCTATTGGATGAGAATTTACAATTTTTGACTTCACTACAAGAGGATCCAAATGTGCATAAGTTAGAAGAATACATACAACATAAGTAGAAGCAGTTGGAGGAGATTCAGGCATCTATGAATACCTTTCCAATCTCGTAGAGGCTCGCCGAGATCAGTGAGGGGAATTCCCTAGAGAAGTAGCTAGAAGAGTTTAGAAGGGAAGAGCAAACTTTAGTAGAGAGGACTTAGCCATGGAAAGATGAGGCTCTCCAAGTGTCTTAGGAAGTAGTTAGGAAGCTTCAAGAGCTTCGATAAAGAGAATAGATAGTACTGAAGAAGACAACAGGACTAGTGACAGAGGCATTATTGGAAGAAGTAAGCAGTAATGAGAAGTAGGTCGCAGAGATACTGCAGAAATTAAAAAATGCATACAACAAAATCACAACAAAGATCTGGGTAAAAGTAGCTGAGTGACTCTTGATGAGTCACATGTGAGTGTTCGGGGCCTATTGGGTGTAGCCCAACTTGGCCTATATTTTGACAAAGACTCTGTATTTGTGGAGCGGAGCGCGAAGTAAATATATTGTTGAAAAGTGTAACTAGGATTGGTCTTCAAATTGAATGTGTAATTATGGATTTATGTAATGAAAAAGATAATAAAATGTATTTTGTACTTGGTTCATGGGTTTCATGAGAAATATTTTATTATAGGATAGTAGACTACTTATTTATTTCTATCTAGTTTTTTGTCTTCTAGATATAAATGTAATAAGTGTCATATATACATGACAGATCTAGTCAAAATAAATGCTCCAATACAAAGTCTAGAAACCGTGGAAGAATGGCTCTAATCAACCCTCACTCAAACGCTAGAAGAGAAGCTATATTGATGTGTTAAAGTCAACCTTCATCAACTGGACAAGACGGCCTACAAGCCAACTGATAGGTCAGCCTAAAGACAATATAATTTCCTCTATATATACCTATATTCTGCAGTCAACGTAGTGATAGATTGTAAAACATCATCAGAAGTGCAGTGCGGATTAAGGTGCAGAAGTGCAGCACTGATTTAGGCGCAGAAGAGCTTCAATGCAGATGAAGTGCAGTGAAGTGTGGTGTGGGTAAAGTGTGGTGCGGGTAAAGTGCAGTGGGAATTTTGAGTGATGTACAGTGTGGTTTTAGGGTTGTTTAAGATACACATAAATACTTTTCATATCTCAGTATAAAATGTGTTGCTGTCTACTCAAAGGAAGTGCAGACCATGTATCAAAGGAAGTGAATAAGAGTTGGGATAGTGGCCTACAAAGAGAAGAAGAGATTATACAGTGGGAGAAAGTAGGAAAGTAAATCCGTCATTTGCTTTCATAACTTCAGCTTATATAAATCTCAAGAAACTGAAGTATAAATTGTATACAAAGGAAGTGTTGGTGCAGAACAGTGCAAGTTGGTGAAGAAAGGAAGGATCAACATCGAAGGATATCAAAGAAGTAAGGACAAGGTCGTGGATGCATATATAGGTCAAGTGTCTAAGTTTGGGTCATGGTACTTGCCATTTTAAGATCTATAAGAAGAATTTCTCGTGGGTTTTTCTCTCCAAGAGGGAGAGTTTTTGCATTGGATATAGAAGCCTAATTTGCGTGTCTCGTGTATTTTGATAATTGACTTGATGAAAGACCAAATAAGATAAATAATATAAGACATAATTAACTCAAGTAAGCTCACAAGTAGTTATCAAGAAGCGAATTTGTATTAATCTCTATCCATTAAAATTCTCAACATGGTATCAAAGATAAGGTGTTGAACTCAAGGCCTACTTGACAAAGAGGCACTTCGAAAGAAAAATAAAAGTTTCGGTGAAAATTAAACTCATTTTGTAAGGAAGACTCTGAAGCTATTTTCGAGAAAGATCTTCATCTCATTAAAAGGATAAACCTTTCAAGAAAATCATTTTTCCAACAAATATTTACATTGAAGACATTATTAGAAGAGGACATAAGATTTTTAAGACATCATTTACCATCAAGGTTCCAAGATCACCTAGATTGATTATTTCTATCTTAGAAGAAGTTCCTAACTCCTTTGTCATTATCAAGGAAGCTGCTGAAGAAGAAAGTCACTCACTCAAGTAAATATCAATGAATTTATCTAAATATGTCAAAATGACTTATTATATAGTGTGCAACAAATTGGTTGGTTTATCAAACTTGAATGCATGGAAGAAAAAAACATATCTAAAGCTAATTGAAAATGAATTTATGGGCTTCATAGAAGGATCTACAATTCAACCTACAAAAGAAGACATTCTAGCATATATCGAATACGTGAAGGGAGACATGAGAGCCTGAAGGATTCTTATAGAATCCATAAAAGACTCTCTCATTCCCTATGTAACAAAGCTAGAACACTCAAAATAATTATATGATAAACTAGTGGAACTATTCTCAAAAGGTTCTTCAAAGGAAATAATATCCCTAACATAAAAACTATGCGAATTGAGAATATCAAAGGAAGGAATAATTCCATATCTAATGGAGATTTTCACTATACGAGATCAACTATTGAAGTTGGGAGAAGTAATGTTTAAGAGAGAAATACTCACTATGGTACACAATGCTTTATCGAAAGAATGGAGAGGTTCCACTTCCAACATATATGGGAGAGAAGAATCCATGCCATTCCAAATTCTAGGTAAGATATAATAATCAATATTGAAAGTAGGATCAAGTGCAGGGAATCAAGCCTTTGTGACCATGTCCAGGAAGAAAGGAAGATTAAGTAAATTTGGTCCTCAGAATAAGAAAATAAATGTGAATAAAGCACGATTCTTTGGATGTAATGATCATTCAGATTTATGCAAGAATGCAATAGAATACACATATAACCATAAATACAAAGATGGAACGGAAATAATACTTCATTTCATTAATATCAAAGAACTGAAATCTGCTTACAGACAAAATGGAAATAAACTAGCTAGGGCGCAGGTACCTTATCTCTGAGAAGAGATGTGATGGCTACATGCCTCTAAAATATGTCACAATGAGGCTCAAGGGCATATTTATTATTGATAAATAATGGAAAACCCTAAACATCCAAAAACCTAACCCTAGGAGATGAAGCACCTAAACTATGGGCCCTGTTTCGGTAAATTGGTACATCAACTTCCAAGGGATGTAACTTTGGCATATGATCTCCGTTTGATGCACACCATACCTCATTATAAATATCTATCTGAGGACTACAAATTTTTAGTGAGAAACATTAATCCATTGACCCATGTTGCTCCCGGATTTTTCCAAAAAAACATCATTTAGGAAGGGCCTCAAAATGGCTCAGGAAGTCTAGGTCAGGACCCGAAAAACTGACTAAAATTAGTAAATTTTGATATAATTAAGGAAACTAAAAAACTAAAGAGGAAACCGATGGTTCGGCCCCAAGTGGAATAGTTGGGTGTCACAATATCCACCTAAATCATTCGCCCCCCCTTGGGAAGCAATGGTCCCCATTGCGGCGAGTTCCTCCATGAGTGAGGAAACTTTTGCTTGAACCCAGTCCCTGGTGAACCACTTGCCTTGGTGCATGAGTTGGCCAGTTTTGAAAGCCCGATACAGTTGGATTTTCTACTCGCGAGTGTTCTTTATTTGCATGTACATGATACAATCTGTGTCTTCTTCCATGTAGTCTGGGTTTAACTCTGTTGGTATAAGTTGTTCTTCAATATCGGAGGTGTCCAGTAGAGGTGGGAAGTAGGGCCGAAGGAGGTCCACATTGAATACTGGGTGCAGACTAAGGAATGGTGGAATACTGAGCTCAAAGGCATTGTTACCTATAGCCTTGGTGATTGTGTACGGCCCATATCGAAGTGGGCGAAGCTTGTGGTGGGGTCTAGTGCGACGCTCCTTCTGCAAATGTAGCCACACTTTGTCGCCCACCTAGAATTTCTATGTCACCCAATGTTGATCATGTCGTTTCTTGTACTTAGCATTCAATCCCATCTAATATGTCATGAGCCTATTGG
>JAXQQM020062316.1:0-50359 GCA_034641835.2 Pinus albicaulis
TTTTATCTAAAGAATTTATTTTTGTACGTTGAAAATCTGTTGCTATAGGGTAAAATTCTTGGGTTTTTGGTTATCATATATCCCTCTTAGGGCTTTCCGGTGCCCGAGGCAGACAGTAAGATTAGCTGTGCAGTTCACAAAGATGGCATATACATGTTCATATTAACTTAAAACAACTTGATGGAATACGATAGAAAATTACCTCTTTGACGATCTCAGAGTCCCTTGGAGAGCACTAGGCAGCGAAGTAAGAGTCCTTCTTCACCGGCTCCAAATCTTAGTCCTGCAATCAATAAAAGCACTCGTGTAATTTCTAACACAACATATATCCTATCAATTAAGTCAATATACAATGAACATCTAAATTATACTCATCTGAGCCATTCATATCATACTATGTAAATATTCAAACAATAATGACAATATTAAGCATCGAATGGACAAAACATATATAGTTCTATTGATTTTAAAAGAAGGAGGATTACAACCGTCGGTTGTACCAAGCCCTCCTCAGCCTTCCAATCTCTCTATCCCTCAAGTAGTGAAGTCTTAGTCAACAAGCTCTCTAGGAACCTCTTTGACTCTTGGCCTTCACACTATAACACTATTCTCTACTTCACAAGTATTTAGAACATTACCAATCCTTCGACCTTCAACTAAGAGCCTTCAGCTCCTTTTTATAGGAGAGGGAGAAAGCCATTGTTGCCTTTCTCTTTCCACTAGTTTGGAATAGAAAAAACTAAGATGTTTCTTTAATCTCTATGCTTTTGCCTCCTTGGGAGTTCAATCCTTTATGGCTGTGACCAATAATGAATTGGTGCTTTGCAGTTTCCTTTGTGAACTGACTCTCTTGTGAGGGAAAGCCGGAGATTCAAATCATTTTCCACGTGTTTTTCCCATTTCAAACTTAAAACACGGGTAACGCTGCCCTCTAGTGTAAACAGAGCATTGCCCTAGCCACTAACACGGCACATTCACTGGTCTTATGCATTATAAGGCTCCTGATTTTTTATAGAAAGGCGTTACCTTGGCAGAAATAGGTTTAATTTAGGTCTTTGTATTCCTTCCATATTTGTCTTCTCCTCTGAGCTGATGAGGAGGTATTTTGACCTGTAACAGATGCCCCCTAAAGTGTGAGGTCAGAGACGAAGACGATGGCCGAAATACTTTATAATTTGTGTAGAGATAAAGAGATTGAAAGACTAAGGAAAACTTGAAACAACAACATATGTCAGAAAATATAGTATCTGCCTTGAGTCGGGCATTCCCATGCTTAGTAGCTTAAACAAGATGATTTCTCTAGAATAGAGATATGAAGAATCTGTCCACCGATAAGCACAATGTGGAAGTGTCTATCATAACAGGATCAGGCTGAAGAAGCTGTCTCCATAAACAATATCACAACTTGGGGAAGGAAACACAACTTTAATGATGTAGCCTTTGCCCCAAGGTCTTGACCACCGATTCACTTAAACTGCATATTTCTCAACATGTGAATGAAGGAGTTGTCGTCGAACATGTGAGAAATCGTCTGATTACCAGTCGATAATGAAAACTGTTAACAGACGTGAAGGTGGCCACCGATAATGATGATGGTCCCTAAGATGCATAGTACAATCTAGCGAGTGTGAATAAAATGAGTTGAAGTCGAACACTCGTAGAATCATTCGACCAGGAGCCAATGATGAAGACCCCTGATCAAACACAAGACTACCTGCCATTGATGTCTGCAAGTATCTGGGTACTGATGGGTTTCTGGATCAGCTTCCTAGATAAGATGTTGAAGTCGATATGAAGAGATCTGTTGAAAGGTAGGCACTGAGGCGTCCTACATCAGTCAACATGAAACGGAAACCAACTGATGTTGTTTATGATTCGAGATAATGAAGAGGAAATGGGGATGTCGGACGACAAATAATTTATGGCATAATGAGCGGTTTGGTTGATAACAGGAGCAGTAGATAGCGAGATCTGCTTGAACAAAAGAAGGCACTCTAGCAAGGTACTAGGCAGCTGAAGCTTGATGAACACCAAAGAGTGTGTTAGGATTTGACCAGTGCAGGGACACTGGGAAATGAAGGCTAATACTCATGGATGGTAGGGTTCGGCTAACTGCGAAAGAGCTTTCTAGGAAGTGCCATGTTCAAGAATTTTGCTGCCAAATCGACCTTTTCTGAAATGTAACAGAGGTAGTATCCATTTTGTCCAAATTTTTCCCCGTTTGATTAAGTTTAATGAGTCCAGACGAGTAAACTCGGTGAATTTTTCATATTTAGAGAGTCTGAAAAATGTCCGAAAATACAACTTTGTGCCCCGTTTGATTAGGTTTAACGAGTCCAGATGAGTAAACTCGGTGAATTTTTCATGTTTAGAGAGTCTGAAAAGTATCATAAAATACAACTCCACGCCCCTTCTGATTAGGTTTAACGAGTCCAGACGAGAAAACTCGATGAATTTTTCATGTTTAGAGAGTCTAAAAAATGTCAGAAAAGATAACTCCATTGGGGTACCTTTGTCATGTCTTGATTACCGGGCATGGCAAAGGGATAATAGTAAGCCCGAAACAGTTCATTTTCTGTGAGTTAGTCCATTGAAGCTGGAAAAGTGAGAAATCTATGTTCGATGGACGTCTACCTCATTTTGTTATGAGTACGAGGAGACGAAGTAAACTCAATACTTTTTGTGAAATTTTAACGATTCCAACAAAGAAAAACTCGGTGCCCTCCGTGAAATTTTAACGAGTCACGTGGAGAAAACTCGGTTACTTTTTCAGTTTAAAGAGCTTTGAAAAAGAGAAAAAAATGGCTCCTTACTTTCTGTCGTGGTAGTTTAACGAGCCCAACAAAGGAAGCTCGGGGTTTTTTCAGTTTTATGAGCGAGAAAAAGATTCCTAAAAAAGAAAGCTCAGTGCTTCTTCATAGTTTTAACGAGTCTGAAGAAGAAAACTCGAGGTTTTTCGGATTAACAAGCAAGAAAAAGACCATACAAAAAGAACGCTCGATATCAACTTCATATAAGTTTAACGAGTCCGAAGAAGGAAACTTGAGGTTTTTTGGATTAACGAGCAAGAAAAATACCGTAAAAAGAATGCTCGAAGCTTCTTCGTGTAAGTTTAACGAGCCCGAAGAAGAGGACTCGAGGTTTTTCGGATTAACGAGCAAGAAAAATACCATAAAAAGAATGCTCGGAATTTCTTGATCTCTTTCTCGTCAATAGAAGGATCTATGTCGGGAATTTTCTTGTGAGACCAAGCAAACACATCGCGGAATTCTTTGAAAATGGATGTGAAGTGCGCAATTTCCTCAGGATTGCAAGCTTCTCCAATCTGAATATTTTCCACGATACCCGTTTTGACCGAGATATCAATGAGCATTGTCTTAGAAATATTACCCATGTTCCCTTCTGAATTGATAGTTTGAACAGTCGTGTAAGCGGAGGGAACCATCTCAGGTTGGTCAAAGGATGGGATTTCAGTTTTTATCGCCTCCGAGTCAATCATCGAAGCGCGATGGTGAAACTTTCCCCAAGGTCGTTCTTCTAGAGACATGATCTCTCGAATAGCTTCGTCTGTAGGCAAGACTTCATTGAGGAGATCCTTAGAGAGAACTGTGATGGGTGGGAGGTTTGTACCATTGGTCGAAACCATAGCAGTGGAGGGTTCAGATGCGGTTTGGATGGCTTGGTAAGCCAACTCGGCCGGTGAGAGTGGCATCTGATCTCTGTAGGAATCAATGTCTGAAGGTTCCGGAATGATCCATGGGTCGATAGAGCCATCCAAAGTGGTGGATATCATTGCAACCTTGTTTGGGATCTGTGGCAGCGGGAGAGGAAAACAACCTAGTAGGGAAGATGCCTTCAGAAGACCGATACCGATACTGACGTAAGAGTAAGGGAAGCCTCCTATTAGGGGTATAGTGCTACTTGGTAACGTGGCATAATCAGGGGTGCAAAAGGATAGTTGATCCACTGTGACTATTTTTCCATCCAATGGAAATAGGATGAGTCGGAAGACCGAAGACACAATGGCAGTCATGGCATAAGACCAACTGCGACCAAGCAATAGATTATAGTATAGATGGCACTCTACGACTTCAACGTCCACGTTTACCATTTTCCCACTTAGAGTGATGGGAAAGCTAGCAAGGTATCCTTTTGGGAGGAACGTGTGGCCATCGAAAGCTTTGAGGGAATTCGATGGCAGGGTGAGGGTAGGAGAACCTAAATTGAGCCAGCAAGCTTGTGACATAACGCAGGTCGAAGCACCTTCGTCTATGACAGTGCGATGGATGGGTCTCCCTTTTGACACCACCTGCACCTGGAATGCGAGTTGGTGTGAGAGGCGAGGTGTAGCCTTTTCCATATCAAAGATAGCTAGCATGGAATCCTGGGGGTCTATTCCACCAATGGCCGAAAGCAAGGCTTTCCTTTGTGCTGGACAGGTTTGTAATACTTCGAGAGCAAACATGGCTGACGGTGCCTGCGCCAAATCTTCTACAATGTTGTAGTTTTGGGTTGCACGTGCAGAGGTGTTATGAGTCGTGCGTCGAAGTGTCCCTTTGGGGGGACGAATCACGGGTTCACCAGTAGGTCATTCGATATACAAATCATTGGGCAGCGGTGGATTTGAACTAGTTCTAGGTTCTTGAGCATCTATGGTAGGATTTCCATAAAGCTTGGCTCGAGTTTGAGGTTCAACACTCTCAATTCCATAAATGGCAGATGGTCCTTCACCAAAAGGATGTGAACCACCATTGCCCCGTTGATGGGGTTGTGGCAGATTTTCAACCATGTGTTGATGTTGCTGCTGTTGATTTGGGAAAGGATTATGAAGAACGGCAGGTGTTCACCCAGAATCCTTGTTGGCAATAAAATTGGTGCATTCCTGCAGCCGAGGACATTTGTATGTCAAGTGGTCCTCTACACATATCTTGCAAGGAAATTTCATGGGTTTATCCTTCCCTTTGTCATTTTTGGCAGTGTTTTTCTGATTAGGGTTATTCTGATTATCCGATTGCTCTTCCGAAGAAGACGTCTTTTTATTTTTCTTCTTATTTTTCCCGCTAGGTTTTTGTGAGGTTTGCACAGAATTCACCTCGGCGGTAGGAAGAGTAGTCATTTGGTGAGGGGAGGTGGCAGTCGAAGATGGCTGGGAGGTTTTCCCCCAAGACTGCGTTGTGGCCACACTGGAGATTGTGCCAACGAGACCGTCAGCATGTGCTCCGGTTTTCTGAGTGGCCGGAGGATTTGGGTTACCAGGGGCATGGGGGAGTAGATCGTATAGCGTGCTGGATTGTGAATAGATTAAATCCAAATGCTGGGCATGACGAATACATTGATCTTCTGTAACCGCACCAGAAAGGCCAATGTCTTTAGAGATGTGGGGTAAAAGAGACTTGCAAAACCAATTGGCTAAGAGATGATCCGGGATTGGCGCTTTGACTAGCCTCCTCCTACGTCTCCATTCATGAACATGATCGGAGATGTGGGTGGCGGTGTCTTGGCGCAGTGAGGTTAAAAATTCCGTTCCGGTTTCAAATCTAATTGGTAATTGGAAGTTCTTTAGGAACTCCGTCGCTAAAGCGCCAAAAGTATTGATGGCGGCGCGTGGCAATTCAATGTACCACTTGGCAGCATTGCCTGTAAGGGTGCGGGGAAACAGTCGAAGCCGGACACTATCATACACCATGGAATTGGATATAGACCATAGATGAAAGGTAGTGATGTGTGTGGCTGGGTCGTCCCCTTGTTTCTCGCCGAACTTCGGGTTGTCTGAAGGAATCTTATGCGGTACTGGAGGCCAAAGCGGGTTGTGATTGATGGGGTCATTAGTCAGTTTATGGATATCAGGAATGTCCAAAGCTGCCAAAAATGGCAATTTTGGATTTTCCCCCGAATATAACCAAGGCAGTATGGGCTGACTACTTAGACCATAGGGTCCACCCATCAACGTGTTACCAGGAGGATAAGTGGGACTTTGATAAAAACTTCCTATAGGTGGAGGAGTAGGGACATACTGTTGCTGTCCATAGGGCATATTGTATTGCGGGGCAATCGGTTGGTTGCCCCCAGTATAAAAGTTCCCTCCCATTCCAGATGGAGTTTGGGGTTGGTTAGTCCAAATGGATGCAATAGAGTTACCTGGAGGCATGCTACTACTTGCATAGTTTGGCAACGGCATAAACCCTACACCTATATTTGCACCACTTAAGGGAAAAGTATTGACAATAGGTTTTCCCATTTGTCCTAAGGATTGCAGGGGAAGCGAAATATTCCCTGCTACCTGTGTGCTGGTAACACTGCCCCCTGGTATAGTGGCCAAGGGGTTTGAACTCAGCAGAGGGTTCCAACCGAAAGGGTTGCTAAAAGGCACCGAAGTAGTCATACTCATGGGAGGAGCTACCGTGGGTCCCAACATGGTCACGGTAGAAGTAGATGTCGAAGGATTCGGTAAGCTACTGACAGTTGTGATGACCGTAGGGTTGGGAGTAGGTATATGTTAACTACTGGGGTTACCTAGTGATGGCATAGAACTGACCACCGATGGGGAGGATGGTGGTGAACCTGGGATGGTTGCCATTGGCATTGACCCTGTGGATGCTGGTGGTGAAATGGATGTTTGTGCGGCCGAAGACATATCTTGGCGTGGTGGAATCTGAATTATCACAGGCTCCGACGGATTAGTGAGCGGAGGATTGTAATGAGGTACAACCCCTTCAGTGAAAGGGTCCTCCGGAAATTCTGGATGATATGAGGCTACGTGAAAATCAAGATTAGTCAGAGGAGACTGCTCTTCCGTAGAAGGCACGGGTTCACCAAGGTTCAGTTCTTCCTCAATAGTGAGAGGAGGTAGACCTTGCTATCGTCGGGACAGACGGCGTGGGTCGGAGGAAGCCACGGTGACCTGTTTAATTTTAACAAATTTTAATAAATTGTGATGTATTATGAAGTCTCAATGACAGTAACCACACACCTAAAAAAGAAAAAATGACTCTCTAAAATCAATCAGCAAGCAGCCAGAATAGGGTGCCCTGTCTGAGTACTACCGTTTGCTGGTGATGAAATCCAGTATCACAATAGTATACAGAGAGGGTTGGTCGAAAGTACAGTTATGGTCACTCTAGAGCTTCGCCCGAACCTCAGATGATAGGTGTAAGCACTCTCGTGAAGACGAGTACCCTCCTAAAGACCGAAGACAGAGTGGGTCCGTCTGTTTCAGGTACCAGGACAGCCCGTCCCAGTCACCTTGTGTAAGTCCCTAAAAAGTATGGCCACTAAAGATACCTCAAATCACAGACATCATCAGGGGGGTCCACGGTCAAGGACAATGTGTTATATGGGTAGAATACCTAGATCCCCGATCTAGTTTCGACATCCCCGAAGGGAACCCAAATATATAACACACCCACCGGATGCAGTCGAAGGCAGGCTACCTTCTTGTGCACCCAAGTGTTGTCTCGCGTTGAGCTCCGGTAAAGGAACGGTCCCGATAATATGAGTGCAGTAGGATTTCGCTCGTTAATGACTCTAGTTTCAAGTTTTGAGATCTTGGGTGATTTTCTCACTTTCCTAACCCAAGATCCTAGCCTGAACTATTGTTTGTGTGAGCTCAAAAAAGAGTAATGTGATTGATTTTATTATCGCTTGATTCTTAGTGTACTTGATTATTAGTCTTGCAGAGGGGGAGTGGACGTATGAAATGTAATGAGACTCTGACTCAAGAAACCATGCAAAACATGCTCTAAATGTTTAATTCGATGAAGAGTAATCCTACAAGGAGAGGTTTCTTTTCAACATCCATGCACTAACATTCAAATAACACAGTTCGTCTTTAAAGATTCAGACTTCTATCTACCTTTTCTTAACAGTCTATGAACTGAAAATTTCAGAATTAACTCAGCGATGCAGAAAAAATGAAAAAAAAAAATTCTTCACTAAAAAGTAAATGCTTTTGACACTAACTTTTCAAACAAGAGCAAACAAATAGAAATTCCAGCTTAGTAAACAAGCACAGGGATCCAGTCAAGGAGATATACTGATGGCCAAAAAATTCTGCAGCTAAAACACAATCACAGTAGTGAACAACAGGTTTTGGCTGAGTAACGCACTGTCTCTGAGTAAAGACAGCATTAATTCAAAGACTAACGCATTGTATTTAATCAGATTCAACATTATAACGCACTGGAAAACCTACAGGGGTAGTGTTAGCCAGGGAAAAATTCTTCATATGGTCAAACAGAAACAGGATTGAACTCTACGAGCTTTTGAAATGTCTACTGGGCATAAGTACTGGTCAAAAGGATCTGTGAACAGAGGAGAGAAGAAAGGAGGAAACAAATAGTCCAGAAACTATGGGGAAATTCCCCAGCGGAGTCGCCAATTCTACTATAGTGTAAAATTCTTGGGTTGTTGGTTATCGTATATCCCTCTCAGGGATTTCCAGTGCCCGAGGCAGACAGTAATATTAGCTGTACAGTTCACAAATATGGCATATACATGTTCATATTAACTTAAAGCAACTTGATGGAATGCGATAGAAAATTACCTCTTTGACGATCTCAGAGTCCCTTGGAAAGCACTAGGCAGCGAAGCAAGAGTCCTTCTTCACCGGCTCCAAATCTTAGTCCTACAATCAATCAAAGCACTCGTGTAATTTATAACACAACATATATCCTATCAATTAAGTCAATATACAATGAACATCTAAATTATACTCATCTGAGCCATTCATATCATACTATGTAAATATTCAAACAATAACGACAATATTAAGCATCGAATGGAAAAAACAGATACAGTTCTATTGATTTTAAAAGAAGGAGGATTACAATCGTCGGTTGTACCAAGCCCTCCTCAGCCTTCCAATCTCTCTATCCCTCAAGTAGTGAAGTCTTAGTCAACAAGCTCTCTAGGAACCTCTTTGACTCTTGGCCTTCACACTATAACACTATTCTCTACTTCACAAGTATTCGGAACATTAGCAATCCTTCGACCTTCAACTAAGAGCCTTCAACTCCTTTTTATAGGAGAGGGAGAAAGCCATTGTGACTTTCTCTTTCCACTAGTTTGGAATAGAAAAAACTAAGATGTTTCTTTAATCTCTATGCTTTTTCCTCCTTGGGAGTTTAGTCTTAAATAAACGGTGACCAATGATAACACCATTGCTGCGAGTTTCCTTTTTGTACTGACTCTCTTGTGAGAAAAAGCTGGAGATTCAAATCATTCTCCACGGGTTTTTCCCATTTCAAACTTAAAACATGGGTAACGTTGCCCTCTAGTGTAAACAGAGTGTTGCCTTAGCCACTAACACAGCCTATTCACTAATCAGTTGTGTTATAACACTCTTATGTTGTTATAGAGAGGCGTTACCTTGGCGGAAATAGGTTTAATTTAGGTATTTGTATCCCTTCCATATTTGTCTTCTCCTCTGAGCTGATGAGGAGGTATTTTGACCTGTAACAGATGCCCCCTAAAGTGTGAGGTCAGAGACAAAGACGATGGCCGAAATACTTTATAATTTGTGTAGAGATAAAGAGATTGAAAGACTGAGGAAAACCTGAAACAACAACATATGTTAGAAAATATAGTATCTGCCTTGAGTCGGGCATTCCCATGCTCAGTAGCTTAAACAACATGATTTCTCTAGAATAGAGATATGAAGAATCTTTCCACCGATAAGCACAATGTGGAAGTGTCTATCATAACAGGATCAGGCTGAAGAAGCTGTCTCCATAAACAATATCGCAACTTGGGGAAGGAAACACAACTTTAATGATGTAGCCTTTGCCCCAAGGTCTTGACCACCGATTCACTTAAACTGCATATTTCTCAACATGTGAATGAAGGAGTTGTCGTCGAACATGTGAGAAATCGTCTAATTACCAGTCAATAATGAAAACTCTACCGTGGCGTGAAGGCGGCCACCTAATGGGAAGACACTTCAAGGTAAAAAATGATCATTATAGTCTTAAACACTTTTTGGAACAAAGACTATCTTCAGAAGAGCAGCAAAAATGGGTCACAAAGATGTTGGGTTATGACTTTGAAATAATCTACAAAAAAGGGAAGCTAAATGTTGTTTCAGATGCACTCTCAAGAAAGAATGAAGAGGTGGAAGCATTGCTTTGTGCCATTTCTATTATCCAACCAGATTGGATAACCGAAGCAAGAGATGAATGGAAGAAGGACGAAGAAGTGTGGAAACTCATTCAAAAGTTGCAGCAAGATCCTAGTACATCTGATACATTTAGTTGGAAAAATGATTCCTTATGGTACAAAGATCGCTTATATCTTTGTAAGAATTCCCAACTAAAACAAAATATTCTTCTGGAATTGCACACTTCTCCTTTAGGAGGACACCCAGGATTTTTAAAAACTTACCACAGGGTGAAGAAAGATTTTTTTTGGGATGGCCTTAAATCTGATATTCAAAAGTTTGTGGCGGAATGTTTGGTTTGCCAGCAGAATAAAGTGGAGACAATTAAGACCCCGGGACTTCTACAACCTTTATCCATTTCAAGTCAACGTTGGGAGGAGATTTCAATGGATTTTATCACAGGTTTACCTAAGTCCGAAGGAAAGAATGTCATCATGGTGGTAGTTGATAGACTTACCAAGTTTGCACACTTTTGTGCATTATCTCATCCATTTAAAGCAAGTACAGTTGCTACTACATTTATGGAAAGAATTCAAAAGATACATGGAAGCCCAAGGGTTATTGTGAGTGAAAAAGATCCCATTTTTACTGGAAATTTTTGGACGGAGTTATTTTCTTGTTTGGGTACTCAATTAGCTCATAGCTCATCTTATCATCCTCAATCTGATGGTCAAACTGAGATAGTAAATAAATGTTTGGAAGGATATATTCGTTTTTTTGTATCTAATAAACAAACACAATGGGTCAAGTGGTTACCTCTCGCTGAATGGTGGTATAACACTTCCTTCCATACTGCAGCAAAAATGACCCCATTTAAGGCACTTTATGGATATCATCCACCATCCATCACATCATCTTTAAGGGAAAATTCGAAGGTTCAAGCAGTGGAAGATCACATCGAGCATCAGCAAGAAGTTCTCCAACTCTTAAAGGATAACCTAAATTTGACACAAAATCGAATGAAACAACAGGCAGATCAACATCGCAGTGAGAGAAGTTTTGATGTAGGAGATTGGGTATTTTTACGGCTACAACCATACAAACAAATGTCCCTCAAGCAAGCCAAGAAGGATAATAAATTATCACCAAAGTACTATGGTCCTTACAAGGTGTTGAAAAATATTGGTACTATGGCATACAAATTGGAGCTTCCTGCTTCTTCACGAGTGCATCCAGTTTTCTATGTTTCATGCTTAAAGAAGGTTATAGGTGAAAATATTCCAGTTCAAACAATATTGCCAGAATTGGATGAGGAAGGAAAAATAATATTGGGACTTGAAGCGATGATGGAAACCAGAATTCGACAGCTACGAAATTGATCAATTTCATAGTATCTCATGAAACTTTCTGAATTTGTAAAAAGATTCAACAAACTATACAATAGTTTACCCATACAGATGAACCCCCCACCCCCCACCCCTATAGGAGAAAAGGTAGTTTTTCTTGGGGATTTTGAAGCTAATTTTAGCTTTACATTGAGAGAAAGAAGAGCCCCTACTCTTGAGCAGATATATACAGATTCTCTAGATATCGAAGCAAATATGACTGCAGCTGGAAAAGCGAAAGGGAAATAGCCGGTCCAAGAGAAGGGGAAAGCAAAAGAAGAATCATCTCAAGATCTAAGAATTGAAGATATAAAAAAGGTGATGAAGCATATATCCAATAAGCTAGCCAAGATGGAATTGGAAAATAAAAACTCCCAAAGACAAGTACAACAAAACCGAGGGGGGTTTAACCCTCAATTCAGAAGACATCCCCTCCAAATTTTGCAGAGGGAAAGAAGAGATCAAGACCAGATTCAAGCACCATTGTATATAGAAGAATCACCCACAGAGCTGGTAGAAGATGACTAAAGGGAGGCTGAAGATCAGGTATCTTCTATGTATGCAATAGAAGAAGATGAAGAGGAAGATTGTGAGGGATAATGTGTTGAATTTGAAGTATTTTTTGATCAAGATGAAATGGATGAATAATGTATATAATTCATTGATTTCATACAAGCTGAGTTACATAAAAAGTATGATTTAAGGTCTAGAAAGAGATCTAGAGTGCAGGATAATGAAGGTGAACAGCAAGGTTCTGTTCCTCCTCCAATGGCAACTCCACAAAAAAAGGACCCTGTGAAACAGGCCAGTAAGGGGAAACAACCTATAAATTCACTTAATAGAACAAATGTGCATGAGGCTAAATCTTGCCAGAACAAATCAGTTGACACTAATTTTCTGGAGAAAGTTGTTCCTGTACCCGAGCAAGTGGCAAATTCTAGAGAGAGTGAAGAAGAAACTGAAAAGAACGTTAAGAAAACTCATGCTTTCAGTCTGGAAAAAGAGTTGGAGAAGGTAAAAATCAAGTTACCTCTTCAAAATCCAGTGGTCATCTTTGGTCCTCATGTAGACGAAGTAGATCCTTCTGTTCCACCCTTCTATATTTCTTTGTTGCTTCATGATTTTACTCTACATAATTGCATGTTGGACTCAGGAGCATCCCATAATCTCATGCCATTTGTTATCAATCATAAATTTGTGAAACATTACTTGACATGGTCATACAGTTTACTCATCAAAAGGATAAGATCTCCTTAAGCCTTTCAAGTTAGTATACGAAAATTTCATTTTTTTTACATGTTCAACCTATCTTAAGGTTTAAGGTCACCTCCATTTATGTCATGTCCCATCAATCCTCATATAGTGTCAGTTTGAATTTCCAATGTATTTAAATTCAAAAATGGCGCTTAAGTTAGTTTTTCAACTTTTTGTAGCATTTTATACGCAAAACAACTATTTTTGCTACGAAACTGCCTAATAGTTTCACAGCGAAACTATTAGAGGATAAACTAGCTCTGCTACGAAAACCTGTTTTCTTACCTATCTTGTCAAATTCGATATGAAATTTCGGTTCATGATTGGAGGAGTTAGGGTGGACGTCATTCGAGTTTTTTATGGTTAACTCAAAAGTAAAAAGCCATGTCTGAGGTCATCATTACCCTTTTTAGCATGCATGTGTCATGATTAATGCATGAGCTATCATTTAAACCACAAAACCTTACCCAATTAGTATTTTTGTCATACTCTGCTTTATATTTGCATGTAATTGGATTTCTGGAGAGCTGCTTCATCGAGCCAAGCAGGTTGCTGGCATATTTAAAAGTTGCCGGTGTCATCAAGAAAGTGAGGCTAAGAAGATATAAAGCCACCCATGGCTGCAAGGAAGAAAACAAACAAAGGTGGTCACAGCCACAGGTATGAGCCCATGGACATGAATTTTCTTATTGAATACCAAACTGCCATGGAGATTTTCAGAAGAACAGGTTGCTTGCAATTCTGTCAAAGGTTGCAGGGTTTTCATCTACAAGTTTCCAAGGATTTTTCTAATAGTTTCACTAGAACAGCTTCAAAAGTGGGAATGTTGAACCTAACAGTGACACCAGACAACATTTCAATAGCAACATTAATCCCTAGAGAAGGGGAACAGTGGTTTAAAAGCATCAAATTCACAATGCAGGACTGCAAATAATTCATCAAACCAGAACACAGTGAAATTGACTTGAAAAATTCTATCCCTAGGGGTTTCATGAAGGACAATTATTCAAAGTTGCTGATGATCATCTAGAAGTATTTTACCTGTGAGGGATGGTTTCACTTGGTCTACTCCTACCACCTTAGACTGTTACTGCATTTCATAAGTAAGAGGTCACTTGAATTTCCTTTTTATTTATACAAAGGTCTAGGGAAAATGTTAGACAAGTTTCAAATCAAGAAATAAGGCAATGAAACTTCTCTTTTTCATCATGGCTTGATTAAGCTATTGGTGTTAGAGGAATTGAAGAGACTAGATAGATATTGGACTTCCATTCTGTTCATGAGTGGTTATGAAATTGATGTTGTCACTCCTAAGAGAGCCTCCAAACCATGGAACATTTCATCACCAACTGTGGCAGAGGAAGTTGAAGAAGGGAATAAATCATCTCCTCTAGATCCAGTGAGCATGGAGGCAGAGCCTTTGCAGAAGATTGACACACCTAAAACAACACCTACAAAATAGAAGCAAACATTTAGCAAACAAAGCAACAAGAGAGTTACTAAGAGCCAAAAAGTGGCTAAAGGAAACTTAGAGGACATCTTGCATGAAATTGACATTGAAGAAACACCTATTGTTCAAGTTGAAGATATTGAAGATGGAGGAAGAAAGTTAAGGAAAGGTAAGAAAACTAAAAAAATAGAGTTTGAAGGTGATGATGCTAGTTTCATGTTTCAACCTAGAAAGCCAATGACCAGACATGTAAGAAAGGTCATGGAAAGCAGCAAAGAGATTGACAAGGTCAGTGAAACTTGTCAGCCACCAAGCATCATAGATCTCTCTTCACATGCAAAAGAAGATTTAGTTATCAAAAAAAGAAAGGGTAAAGAGAAAATTAGTGAAAAATTGAAATTGAAACCCTTAAAGAGAAGTTGAAAGTGGCAGGTGAAAAGATATCAATTCTGAAGCAAGAGGAAAATAAACACAGAATTAAGAAAGTTCAGTTTGAGCAAATGAGGAAAATATGGGAAGATCAATTCACCAATGTTTCAAAGACCTTGGACAATACAGAAAAGTTGATAAAGTGGAATCAGCCACTAAGAGGAGAGGTAAAACATATAAAAAAGATAAACCTACACTTGCAATCCAAGAACAGGGAATTAAAGGACAAAGTGAAAGATTTAGAAGAGCAATTGGATCTGATTCATGTAGAGTTGGAAAAGAAAGGATTGAAAAGGATAGTGGTAGAGGAACCCATTAGTCAACTGATTGTAAATGAGGAGGAAACACCATGAGAGTAATAAGGTAAGATGGAATATGTTTTAGGAGGTTCATAACATGCAAAGAACCCAAATTTTGAAGCTGGAGGATAGTTTTTGAAGATAATCTTGAAAGGGGAAATTTCTAGTTTTTTACATCTTTTCGTAGCATACCTCAGGCTTGAAGCTAGAAATACGCTATGAAAAAAACTATAGGTGTTTTTTTGCATTTAAACTCAGTTTTGACATGTTTTAAGGAGGGAGATCCATGGTTGCAAGGTTTCATGACATGATGAAGATGTTGGAACAACAAAGAAGTGAAGAAAATTTATGGAAAAGCCCTTTTTCTGACGCTACCAAAACTCACTACAAAACTGCCCTGTTTTTGTAGCGAGCAATTGTTGAAGGATTTTGAGCATCTTAAAAGATTTTTTTTCCAGCTGGAGACCTCCCGCATGTTAGAGGACCTTATTAATAGATATTTATGACTCAAAGGGATTGCCATGAAGATAGGTCATCAGTCAAAACAACGTTGAAGATGAAGGTCATCCATTCCTAAAAAGAAGGGTTACGTTCCACAGATCTAGGGATGATTTAAATATGTAAAGTGGTGGTGAACTTGGTGATGTGTCCTTTGAGCTTGTGACATTCATTATGTAACCATCATGTAACTGTTTCAAGGATAGCATAAAGGAATGTAATAAATATGAGATAGAGTCCTATTAGGAGTTTGTTTCTTTAAAGGTAGCTATTGTTAGCACCTAATTTGAACCTCAGGCTGAAGGAAGGAAAATCAGGGTAACTTCAAACCACACTCAACCTTGTAGCTAGCCCTAAAAGGTCAGGAGAGTGTTCTCTCCATGAAAAATTTTCAATAAAATATAACTGCAAATTGATCTTAGGCTAGGTATAGTAGCTCGAAAGTTTTATCAAATTTTCTAGGTTGTATGGATCAGATGGGGTTGGGCAGTTTGAATCTAGGGAATTAAATAAGAGATACATGGTATTCTATGGAGCAAGGTAGGTAGGGATTTTAAAAACTTTGATTTTAATAATGATGGAATTTTTAAGACTGGTGAGAAGCTGAAAAGGGCATAGGAGATGGATCCTCTTCAAACAGCAGAAAACATAAAGTATTGAATGATTTTCCCAAGACAAAGCATTATATAATGGATTCTACCTATCTATCTTGAAAAAAATCCAAACAGAAATATGAATGAATGAAATGGAAAACATAACAACTAAACAGATGATCACAAAGGAAAGAATAGTGCTAAAATCCATACCACAAGGATCCCATAAATCAGTGTTGCATTTCTTTATTAATTCCCTGCCAAACTGTTACAAATGGAGTGCAGAGCGTCCTGAATGATTTCCAACTTATCCCACCCCTTTCCCCTTTTTACAAATGACTCAGAAATTACATTAAATAGATCGGTTTCAAGGGGGGTAGATCCACAGAAGGAGAAGCCTTTTCACATGCCTAGAAACTGAAATTGGAACATAGAAAATAAACCAACAATATGCCCCTGAAAAGAAGGAGCAATAAAACCTTTTGACCATATAGAGGATTTGTTGTTACACCCATGAATGAAAGGAAGAAATATGTAGAATAGATCCATTTTAAATCGCTACTGAGGAAGCCAAAATGATTCTGTGTTTGTATTTAGCTCTCGGTCTTTACTTTTTTGAAGAAAAACCCTTTGCTGAAAAAAAATCCCTTTGAAACCACTGAAAATCGAATTTGCTGCTTTAATGAAGAAAGGCCCCCTTTTCATTGAAAAAGAGTGAAAGGAAAGGATGGTAGGCCCAAGGAAAATCACAATCGCAATCTCAAATCACAACGTAAGAGAAGCGGGAGCGAAGTGTAGGCAGGGATTTTCTGATTGCGATATACGATTCATCGCAATCGCAAACCGCATCGGAAGGGGGGGGGGGAGGGTGCATTTCAAAATAAAGCGATGCGACGAAAAACTTGTGATGCGATGGGAAGAAAGCTTTGGTGGGACCTAGAGGAATTACAGTCGCAAATTGGCGGAGGAGTGGTCATAACACATGGCGGGGGTGAAAAACGCGCAATGCGATGGAGTATAGACCAAAGATAAGAGAGCAGAATAAATTCTTCTAAAACAAACATAAAATGAAAATTTCCGCTTTACACAGAGAAAAACCTTTTTCTTTTGAAAAGAGCGGAAGGCTTTTCTGGTGGGATCGGGGGGGGATCACAATCGCAAATTGGTGGAGGAGTGAAGCGGGAGAAAAGTGCTATGGTAAATGCCGATTGCGATGTAGCGAGAGGGTGGGGAACCGTCCGATCGGAAGAGTAGATTGACGGTGGAAAATGTAATCAGGGAGCGTATCGGCAAAAGTCAATTGCATTGGAGAAAATCATGGGAGCGGGGAGAAAAGTTGGGAATGCTGCGATGCGATTTTGAGATTGCGATTGAACGTGGGTCGTCAGATCGTTGAGAAGATCAACAGTCCATATGTGATCGTGGGTGGGTCAATCACATCGGTAGTTTTCAATGGGAGGTGGGTCAATCGGGACTATGCGATGTGATGGTGCGATCAGATCGGGGAAAAGGGGATTGCGGCAATGAAAAAAATTTGTGATAAAGGGAAAAAATACATAAGTAAGGATTATAAAGTTTAAAAGGTCAAATGAGAAGAGGGGTAACGTTAGGCTTTTGGGGGCTTTCATTCACTTAGGCATATCTTCCAATCCATAATTCAGTTTTGGGAGTATGACATATCGTTGGAAAGCTCTTTCCAGGCTCCTTCTGATGAACATACTCAGAACATGATTTATAGTGAAAATCTAGTGAAGGAAACCTATGAAAAGCAGGGTGGTGGCTTTATAGAGATAACAACTTCTGAAGTCCAACTTATTATATATGAAGACATAAAATTACATAAAGAATGATAATAAAATCAAAGTATCATGTTTTCACCTCAAAACATGTTTTGAGGTGAAAATTGCATCAATCTTAATAGAACAACTCTTTTATTTTTCCAGATACTATGTCTTTGAGTTTATTTGACCTTCTCATGACCTTGTTGACATTCATTGAAACTTGGCCCATTAATTTGACCATGATGAGACCCTAGAACCTAATGAGACCAACCCTATGACCTAATAAGTTGAATTGTGGAGTGAAAGTGAATCATGACTGAAGACCATAGAGAAGAGAATCAAAAAGTTTTCACATGATGGAAAACTGATGAGAGACCACTACCATCAATGAATCCATGACCTAATGGAATGGTGAAAATTTTTAGTATGGGACTCCTACTATGCAAATGCAAAAGAGTAATTTTGATTACTGATGGCAGTATGACAAAACTGACACTAACAACTGTTATTTTTCTATTTTAAGTTATTGATTTCAGTTATGAAAGGTGTCATAGTAGAATTCGAGGATCTAGCCACCAGGAAGATCATCCATATTGTAAAAAATGTCTATTTATAGATAAAACATCGAAGAAGTTAGGAGTTGGAGAATATTTGCACAAAATTGTTGCTTGTATGTTTTTGACCATTATCAATAATACAAAGTGACATTCTGCTTCCAGACTTGAGATTCTCATGAGGTTTTTGATGTCCTATTGATATTTATCTTATGTTTAATCATTTGCAATAGATTTCATCCCTAATTACTCAGAATTCATAATATTATGCTATGAAGTCCTTTAGTGGTGATATGAATGTGTTTTCGTATGTTGTATGTGTGAATTATATTTGTTGAAAACCTCTATCTGCCTTAGCTTCCATGTGAAGAACCACTGTAACTAAGACTACTAATTGTTGACTCCATAAGCCCAATGGTAGCAAGCCTGCATTTTTTCAACCTGCAATCATACAAAACAAGTTAAAATTCCATAGAGTTAGCCATCTAGTAATATCATTATTCAAAATCATAAACCCCCCTTGAGAGAGCCCTCTCAAACTGAAGAGGCTAATCTTCAGTTAGAAGTGGTTTGAAAGAGTTACATTGAGTTGATTGATAAGAAGCCAATCAAGATCAATTTGGTGATAACACCATTGTGTGTTTTGAAGGAACTTAACTTGCAGATTACCAAACCTTATAGGGATTTGTATTCATTTGATTCCAAAAAGGTGAAATGTGTTGGGTTAATTAAAGATGTAGCAGTTTCCTTGGCACAAATACTAGCAAAGAGTATAGTTATTGATGTACTAGTTGTTGACATCCCAACCAGGTTTGGAATGCTCCTGTCAAGATATTGGGGAGCAAAGTTGGGAGGTGTACTAAAATTATATTTCACTTATGCTATAATTCCAGTTTTTAATGGGGAAGAAAAGAGATTGTATAGGGAAACAATATTTTTGAAGACTACCTCCAAGAAAGATGCAAGAAATTCCCCAATTTATAGTCAAGAAACAAAATATATTTCTTGTTTCATGCTCCATGAAGATGCAGAATTTGCTGAAGACACAGGGAAGCAGCACTCTTCAACAGTTTTAAATAATGAGCTGCACTCAAGGAAGATTTGGAAGTGCTACAATATGGTGCCTACTCCAAGGAGGGCGCAGGTGTTGGATTCTTGTTGATACCACCAGCAGGTAACCTCATGCATTTCTCTTTTAATCTAGAATTTGATTCAACAAACAATGTGGCCGAGTATGAGGCCTTAATCTAAAGCCTTCAATTCGCTAAACAGATGGGAGTTAAATCATTTCAATTTTTGGTGACTTTGAATTGATATAAGGAAGATTAAAAATAATTGTCAAACCACGCATCTGAGATTGAGATCGTATAGGAATGAAGTTTTGGATCTAATAGAAAACTATTTTGAAGCCTTCAATCTTCAGTATATTCCAAGGGAGGAGAATATATTGGCTGATTCTTTAGCATTTGTAGGAAACACCTTCAAACCTCCAATAAATCCAAGGTTAAGGTATGAAATTGAAATTATACAAAGACCTTTTATCCTTGACAATGTGAAAAATTGGCAGATGTTTGATGATGATGAACAGAAAAATTAGTTCCTGACCATGATTGGAAACTTTGAAGATGCTAAGATAAATGAAGAGGAAGAAAAAATAGAGTAGAAAGCATAAATAAGAAACCTTTAGCAGTTAATAGGTGAACAAAAGATTATCCAATTGAAAGATAGTGTGCTCCCCAAAGGGTTGGTTCCCCTTGAAAGATTATTCGATGCTAATGATGTTGCTATTGATTCAAAGAAAACACATCAAGAAGAAGAGATGGAAGATTGTAATTTGGGAACTTAGCAGGAACCCAAAATAGTGAAATTGTTCAAATATGTTCCCAAAAACAACAAAGAAAGATACATTGTTCTTTTTAAGAAATATATGGATGTGTTTGCATGGTCATATGAAGACATGAAAACATATGACAAAAGCATAATTCAGCATAAGATTCCATTGAAGGAAGGATTCAAACCACACAGACAAAAGCTCAGACAGATCAATTCATTGTTGCTAGCTCCAATCGAAAAAGAAGTGAAGAAACCGTTGTAGGCAAAAATTATAGTCCCTCTTAGATATTCAGACTGGGTTTCTAATCTAGTCCCTATAAAAAAGAATAATGGAGAGATAAAATTGTGTGTAGACTTCAGGAACTTGGACCGAACATCTGTAAAAGATAATTATCCTTTTCTGAAAATGGATTATGTCTTACAGAAGGTGACGGGAGCTCACAGGTTGTCTATGGTTGACGGATTTTCTGGGTATAATCAGGTAGCAGTAGAAAAAGAAGATCATAAGAATACTGATTTCAGTACGCCCTAGGGAACCTTCATGTATGAAAGGATGCCATTTGGTCTTATGAATGCAGGTGCAACATTTCAGAGGGCCATGGACATAGCCTTGGTTGGTGACAGGTTTGTAGTTATATATCTGGATGATGTAACTATTTTCTTAGGGTTAGATCATGAACACTTGGAACATTTGAATTTTTTTTTTCAAAAGTGTAGAAATTTTGGTCTGTCATTAGATCCCAAGAAATTTTTATTTTCCTTAGAATAATGTAAATTATTGGGTCACATAATTTCTAAACAAGGAGTAAATATTGACCCAGCAAGGGTGGAAGCCATTCAAACTATTCCTTTACCTAGAAGCAAGAAAGATATCTAGAGATTCCCGGGAAAATTAAACTTTATGAGGATATTAGTGCCCAATTATGCTGAGATTATGAGAAGTATAACATATATGTTGAAGAAAAATGTAGAAGTGAAATGGGACAAGGGAGCAAGAGAAGCATTTGCTAGAATAAAGGAAGCACTGTAGGAAGCTCCAGTCTAATTAGTCCAGACTATCAAAATGCCTTTAAGAGATTCTCATTTGCATCCCGCACTAATATTGCCACTGTGTTGTTGCAGAAAAATGAAGATAGTAAGGAGCAGCCAGTTGCTTTTTTTTCAGTAAAGTTCTTAGAGATGCTAAGCTCAAATACAATGTTATGGAGAAACAAGTATATTCTTTGTTCAAAGTACTGAAATACTTTAGGACTTATGTGTTACAGTCCAAAATAACTGCTTATGTTCCTAATTCTGCTATGAAAGATGTGCTGGTCCAAAGCGATGTTGAAGGAAAAAGGGGGAAGTGGATAGAAAAAATCCAAGAGTATGATTTGGACATCAAACCCACCAAGCTGGTCAAGGGATAGGGGTTAGCAAAGTTGTTGACATAAATTTTTTTTCAAGCCATGGGAATCAATAAGTTGGCACCAATGGATGGAGTTGTTAATGAAGAAGGTCAAAACAAGTCCAAAACAGGTATTCAATACAGTTTTTTGTGTTCTGATTGGTATAAAGATATTGTGCATTACCTGTGTTTCTTTTCCTGTCCAACTTCACTAAATAGAACAAAATACAGAGCTCTCAAGCTTAAGTCTCAGCCATATGTTATCATAGAATCAAAGTTATATTGGAAAGATCCTGCTGGTATTTTTGATTTATGTTTGACCGAAGGAGAATCTATTGAAGTCACCAAACAATATCATGAAAGTCTATGTGGAGGACATTATAGCTGGAAGGTCACTGCTCCTAAAATTCTCAAGTTAGGCTTCTATTGGCCAACCCTTTTTTTAGATGTTTATAGACTAGTCAGAAGTTGTCAAAAGTGTTAGTTGTTTGCTAAAAAGAGAAAACTTGCTCTGTTACCTCTCATCCAGTATTTATTGAAGAACCTTTCAGGAATTTGGGATTGGATTTTATTGGAGAGATCAATACACCATCAAGTGGACAGTTCAAGTGGATTCTAACTGCCACTGATTACTTTAAAAAATGGGTTAAAGAAATACCCACTAAGAAGGCGAATGACCAAGTAGTGATGAAGTTTCTGGAGGAAAAAGTTTTCCGCAACTTTGGATGTCCAGTCAAAATTGTGACTAATAATGCTCAGGTATTCAACTCTGCTCATTTCACTAATTTCTGTCAAACATATAATGTAACTTTATCACATTACACAACATATCATCCCCAAGGGAATGGCATGGCAGAATCCTCAAATAAGACATTGGTTAGAATCTTGAAGAAGAAAATCACTGAGAATGAGAAGGATTGGGATATGAAGTTGAAGTTCGCCCTCTCGGAAGTTCGAGTCACCCCCAGGAGATCTACTGGGAAGTCTCCCTATGAACTAGTTTATGGGACTCAGGCACTATTTCCTACTCAGGTAGCCAAACCAGTGATTTATTTCCTTCAAGAAGATCAGGGAGAACCTAATGCTCTAGTAATAATATTGAACAAGATAATTGAATCAAGTGAAGACAGAAACAAAGTCAGGGATAACTTGATTACTTATCAGGAAAAGATGAAGTCTATATTTGACAGAAAAGAAAAAGAAGTTCTCTTTCAAGCAGGAGATTTGGTACTAATATGGGACACCAAACAAGAAGAAAAGGGGAAGCATGGTAAATTTGACCCTCTCTGGTATGGTCCATACAGAATCTCTGAGGCAAGGTCAAATAAGACATTCATTCTGGAAGATCTAGATGGAGAGTTAATACAAATGCCTGTGAACGGGTAATATCTAAAGCATTATTTCTATCATTAAAAGTTAGCATTCCACCATCATAAATATCGGATTACTCACTGTTCATATGTCACCAAGCAATATTTGACTCCATGCCCAATGGATAAGGCACTAATATACGGTTCTTAGCGCTTCAGTGGAAAAAATCATTATCCCCAGGTGGAGCCAGATGTTGTGGCTCATTTGCATTTACCTTTGAAATATTTTTAAAAACACCAAAAATGAATATATGTTAGAAAATGTAAAAGTTTATATGTCGAAGATGAATTTTGATTTATATGCTGGTACATTAACATTTCGTGATGAGATGTGAAGGTAGGTTGAAGGATTGGATAACCAGAATAAATCTCAGGAGGGTTTTAACACCATGGAGAAAGATGGAGTTGCACGAGTTCATTGAATGAACTATTGTAGGAGTAGCGTGGAGAATATGGGGTTGTAGAGTTGGCAAGAGTCAAAGAAACAAAGAAATCGGTTAAGGCAAAAAACCTTTATAAGATTCCCAAAGGAGGTGATTAGACGACGAGGATTAATTGTAGAATTAAAGTGAGAGTTGGACGGAATAGGTTGCATCACAAAGTTAAGTTTGAAATGTTGTGAAGTGGACACGTGTCGACATAGCGTGATTTCGAATCAGTGATTATTTAGTTTATGAATTAAGGACTTCACAAGTTAAACACAATAACTTGCGATGCGGTAAGAAGCGAAACTTGCAAAGCGATAAAGGGAGGAGCCACGTGTTGGCACAATGATTTAGCGCATATTGCACATCACTAGGTTTAGAGTTTAGCATTAAGTATTCACAAGGTAAATTATTTTGGTTGCAATGCGACAAACGGGAGATGGCGGTGTGAGATAGTACTGTGGGACCGTTGGATTGGGGCACAGATCAACGGTGGAGGTTAAATAAAAAAAATAGTGGTTTTGCACATCGACATTATTATTGTTTACCATTTAAGCTATTTGTTATGGTTGACGGTGCGCGATATCGAATAAGTTGGGAAGTGTGATTGCTTCTGATTGGTCAGGTCGTGTGTGGGCCCATAAACCACAAGTTTGCGAGGTTTGTATAAAGTTGCAGTTGTGTATGAGATAAGGTAATGTGAAGGGGTGGCCAATGAATAAAGAGGCATAGGCAGAGTCAGGAAGAAGAATGTATAGTGGCACCATGGGGAGCACGACAGTTGGGTCAAGTCGAGCACCAAGGCATCATTACAGAACTGTGCAGTTGTTGCATCATAACTAGAGAGGACACTTCGGCACTTCGTGAGGACGCATCAACAACATCAGATTCAACAAAATGAACATTGTTTCCAGTTTTTATTTGTTTTCTTTGTATGATTGCATAAGTAATCTTAAAAATTTAGGTAGTCAAACAGTTTCAAGAAGTTCATCAGTTATGAACTACTTTGATGTATTTAAGTAGATAGAAATAAAGAAAAAGGGTTTCGAATTTTGGACCTTTGGATGACTGTTAATTTGGTACTGAATTTTCTGAGAAATTAATGAAATAATATCAAGTTTCCTACACCTGTTGATGTTGATATGTATTTTTAGTTTTTCTCTTTGTTTATTCCTCTTTGAATGAAGTGAAGCAATGTAGCAGCTGGTCTCTTAATTACATCTGTGAGCAAGAGTTAAATCACCTTAATTTGTGCTCCTTCACTTCATCTCTTCTGTTTTCACAAACTCCCAATGAAACTTTAAAGTAATAGAGTCTGTGTTTACAACATGTTATTTCGAGTTTACTCTCTCTCCATGATTTCCTCTGAAACTTAAAAGTGATAGATTCTGTTTCTCAACATATAATTTTGAGTTTCTCTTATAGTTATTCTTTTCATTTCATTCAAGTATCAACAATTTATTCCATTGTGAAGGCTTTCATTCTATCATATTATTGAGGGTATTAAGTAATTAAATTAAAAAGGTGTTAAACAGAGGCAATTTGATATCTTAATTGTGACATACATTTATAAAATGTATTAAGCATTGATTCCTTACCACAGCCAAGGGATTGTTTCTTGAGATACAACATAATCCATCATATATATGTCCAGTAGTTCTAATGTCTTCAATGAACTGTAGAATATCCTTGCCGATGAGATCAAAAAATGTGAGGTAGAATTCAATATGCCATCCATCAGGGCCCAGGCTTTTGTCCTTCTTAAACCATTTTAAGACCCCTTGTTCCAAGCCTCCTCCTCCTCTCCTATAAATACATCCTTCTCACATGGTTTCAGCTAACTGAATAGTCCTTACTATAGCTGGTGTGAGAATAAAGAAGAGAGGAGTCCATTGTCGAGAGAGCGTTTAGGCCCATTGCCTCACTAAGTCTGAACCATGACGAATGCTTGAGACGCGTTTGACTAAACCAATCGAAGGAGGCAGCAACATCAAGGATTTTTGGTTGTAAACTTATTTTCTCTATCTTTAATACAAGACTGGTTTTTTGGTTCCAATTTTATGTTAAATAATATAAAAAATGTTTCGATTCTCCTTGACCAATCAAATATCTGTGTATGAAAATATGCTTTCGTATGATATCACCATTCACTTGATCCTTGTGAAGGTACACGAAAATTAGCACTGAAATACCGCGATGTGTGAAGACAAAGATCAGCGGATCACTGTTGCAAACGACAACAAAAGTGTTGGACCAAGGTAGGCCATCTATCCTAACTCATTTTCATTTATAAGCTAGGAGTCCAAAAGTCCAGCTTGTTCCCTTATTTCTAGACCCACCCTAAGGCTAGAGGGATCGCCTCTGCGCATATAGGGGATTTACCTGTACAACAAGTTGGTGACCATGCTGGGGATCAGTTTGTTCGTTGTCTCTTGTTGTTCGTCTAGTGTTTGGCTTGTCAAGTTGACTTTGGTCATTTTATAGTTTGTCTACTTTGTTTTTCCTGTCTGACTGTTCTCAGCCATCCAGTTCAGTCCCAGAGTGTCAAGTCTAACCTTTGCTAAGTGGTTTTTTATTTTTTCCATGGTTTTCAAGCTCGGCACTGATATTTCTTGAATAGTCATGCCGATTGGTGCATGCTGCTTTTGTCAAAGGTGCGCCAACCTCTGTTTAGCGTAGATTACAACTAAACAAACGTGCCGAATCCTATAGGTTAAAATTTTAGCCTTTTTCCTAATTTTTCTATGTTTCTCCATCCTCTAGGTTGGATTTTTATCTTTCAATTGGTCTACTAGGATTGTTTTGACTCTCTTGTCTCGTTATTCTCAACTTTTTGTCCCTCATATAATTAGTGGAGTTTTTCATCCTAGGATTTCTATGTGTCTTGTGCTGCTTGTTCGAATCTCTCCTCACTGAGCCCTCTGAGTTGAGTTTGACTCAGTTTTTTCTTTATCATTTCAGTTTTTTGACTGATTGTTTTAGCTTTTCTTTCGGTTCTATGTGTCTTTGGGTTGTTGAATGATCGTCTTGGATTTAGTTTAGCTCTCCATCTATCATCTTGAGCATATATTACATTGCTCACTGAATCAGTTCGAAAGCCCTCTTTTTCCTTGAAGGAGTGCATCTCTATTTTGAGTGTGTTTGATATTCTTGTTAGATTGATCTCTTTGTTTTAGATCATTTCATTTGAATTTCTTGAAACTAGTGTCCATTTTTCTTTTTAGTGTAATAGTGCATTTTGCTTCTCATTTATCTAAGAAGAAAAAAATTTCATTCTTTCTCTTAGTTTGAAAATGAAAAATGTTCGTTGCATTAGTAGCTTTTAGTGAACAAGGAAAGAGCTTTTCATTTTCTACTTTGGTTGTCTTAGATGCATTAGAGAAAATTCTCTTGTATTCGAATTGATTTTTTCTTTGTTATAGACTACTATCCCTCTCTTAGCTGGCATTCATTGAATTGGGATGATTTTATTTTGCATATAGTTTTGCATTAAGGATTCGAGATCACATCCGGAAAGGCCTTGAAATCGTAACATTAATTCAAGATCAAATTTAAAATGAATTCAATCAACCTAAGAAGGCATTGAAACCTAACGCACATATTTTAGAGGTCTAGGCTAGTGACGTGTTCTGACATCGTTAAACCTAATAGCTATTGTTCGCCATCTGGCATTAGACAATGTTAGCACAGACTTGTGCTTCCCATACCATTGAGTATATAAAGGGAGACTCTCATAGGTTGCAATCCTTTATCCATAGGAAGTCGAGTTTTCCGCCCTGTAACCGTGATACACCAATCACATCATTTAGGGAGACTGCCTACACGTACATTAAGTCCTTGGTCATTTCTCTTTCATTTGATCACCAAGGTGTATATTTCATTTCATAGAAACTTGGTACACCCTCTTGCTTAGATTCCCTGAGTAGTCATTTTGGTCGTTTCGTGAATCTATAAAATTGAAAAGATCATCGAGAACATGTCCTTTCATGATTGTTCAACTTGAAAGTGAATAGAGTCACCTTTTACCTGTTTCTTGACACTTAAAATATGAAACAACAGAGTTTTGTTTCAATGTTATAAAATCAATTTCCTACTATCACATTCCTGTTAAAGGTATTTTCTTGGCTAGTTCTTAAGTAGTTCCTTAGTATTTGATATTGAAGCCTCAAATTTGTCATCTCAGTTCTCTTATGTTTTGAGACACAGTCATAGTGGCAGAACCACCAGTTTCCTCGTCCTCTTCATTACCTCCTAGTGGCAATCCTTCTCATGAAGTTTGTTCGGGAGCATCTCAGCCCACTGGGTCTGTCGATTTCTGGCAGTCTATCCTTCCGAGTATCTTAACTCTCGCTACTTGATCTCCTCTTGAAAAGCCATTTGATATCAATTGGTAACTTCAGGATGCTTGGTCTGGTTTTGGGAATGAGGAAGAGTTTCCTCCTCTTACTTCGTAACCATCTTTACTTGCCACTGCTTGTCGCCTTTTCGATGATAACATGGCTTCATCCGACATGGATTTTTTGAGTCCCGTTAGTAGTGAAGAGCTTTATGTTTCTACAAGATATCATCAGCTCCCTCCGGAGAATTTTCCTTATGTCTCAGGTCAACCTTCCTCACAGTCGGTATCTCTCCTGTGCGGTTGTCATACATTGGGTCAAATCATTTCTGGCATTGCATCGTTGTATCAGAACCCGATATGGTCGAATACATCGACCCCCTCGAGAAGCTGATCTGTCTTGGTATCTAGGGCATCACCCTCGACTCCCTTGATGTCGACGATTGTAACCTCTATTCTTGTCCGACCCATTGTCTGTGTGGATTCATTCGCACCAGATGTTAGTATGACTCAGTCATCGTCACCGTCTTCTGCTGTTCGTAGGTCCATTTTTATCAATCCCACGATACCTGTTAGGCCCACCATGAGTGGAACACAGCCTCATGTTCAAGAAGCCAACGTACTAGTAGTGCGCCCATGGCTTCTAAATCCATTCCTGGAGGTTTGAAATTTGATCAGTATTTGTTTGCCATTCAACAACAGAATTTCATCTCTTAGGGTTCTCAGTAGCCATAAAATTCTGGTAATCCTCCGCATCATTATGACGTGTATGGTATTCTCATCTATTTTCCTCTGATTGATCCCAATCAAGTCATATACCCTCCGGGACAACACTATGGTCCATAAGGACAGCCCTTACAGGGAAAACCTTCGGTCCAATAGGGAAAACCCTCTGGTCCACAAGGAAAACCTTATGATCAGCAAGGAAAACCCTTACAGGGAAAACCTTCGGTCCAACAAGGAAAACCCTATAGTCCTGTTGGTCAACCTCATGTTCAACAGGGAGCATATTATGTTCCCGAGGGAAAAATATATCCACCATAGGAAAACCTTTCGTGCAACAACACCAGCCTTACGTACAGCAAGGCCAAACTTTTGTACAACAAGGAAAACCCTACGGTCTTGTGCCGGGTCAACCTGGTTTTCAGGGGAAACCTGGCCCATCCCAACCATCGGGCCAACCTCTTCCTCAAGGGCAACCCGGTGGCTCATAGTATTTAGGCTAACCTTCTTTGCAGGGATAGCCTGTCCAACCATAGTATCCGGGTCAACCTGTACCCCAGGGGCAACCCATTCAACCTCAGGGCGCCACTTACATTCTCCAAGGTCAATCCCAGATGGTATACAGTGTGCCTCATGGCACTATGTACATTCCTCAAGGTCAAACTCAAGTTTTGTATAATGCACCTCAAGGAACTACTTACATTCTGCAAAAAAATCCATATGTTGCTTAGACGGGACCTCAGTGATATGCTCAGGATTAATATCTTGGTCCTCAACCCATGTATAGGTAGAATTATCAGGCTTATAACCCCTATGGATAGAATCCTCCGGGACAAAACATATGGGGGCAAAATTTCTCTCAACTTGGGTGGAATCCTAATACTGGTCTTTATCAACGGCCTGCAATGCAGTTCAATCCACAGTTACCTTTACTTACTACGTTGGAACTACCCGATGTGTCGAAATTGACGAACAATCCTATCCTTCATAATCCATATTGGCCTCTAGTTCCGACTAAAATTCTTAGCGATTTTCATAAATTTGAGGGCAAGTCCGGAGAAGACCCCCAAGCGCATGTTATGACAAACCATCTTTGGTGTTCCTCTAACTCTTGGATTGAAGATTCCATTCGACTCCGTCTTTTCCAACAGACTCCCACTAGTGTCGCTGCCAAGTGGTACATTGAAGTCTTCTGCGGCATCTTCTAAGATTTAAACTCTTTATCCATGGCATTTCTCACACACTTTCAGTTACTAGTTCAGTATGAAAATGGGACACACCTCCTCGCATCCTTGAAACAAGATCGAGCTACTCCTATCTATGATCATATTGATGAATGGAGGCGTCATTGTCGTTTGGATCAAGTTTGAGATTCGATCCAAGTTTTAAACTTTAGCAGTTCACTACCTCCTTCATTGCTCTGATTGCTAAGGAAATTTGTATGGGGGCATGTGTTACTGAGGAACAAGCCATCACTCATGCCCAGTACCTTGATCTCATGTATTCTCAGTTTGGCACATTGTACGAACTCTTGCCTGATGCCCCTCGACCTGGAACTTCCAAAGCACCAGAGATGCCATCCGTCGATGTTATCATTGGTTTTGTGTCTCATACTTCTCGGAAGTCTTCTCCAAATCCTACAAAGCAAAAATATAATCCTTCCAATGATACTGCTTCTCATCCACCTTCGAATTCTGGTAAAACTGTGGAAGTGAATGCCATCCAGTCCAATCCGGTGGATGAAACTTCCAAAGGTAAAAATAAGGGTAAAGGTAAGGCCAAAGCCGATACCCTGAAACAGGATTATCAGAAATATCATGCTGATAATGGTTCACAACGAAAACCGAAGTACCCTTGTTTGATTTGTGACCAAGAGCATTACACCAAGGACTGTCCACGACGAGCCGAGGTGAGTCGATTGCTCAAAGGTACCCAAGGCAACTTCCGCTATTCTTAAAGAACCTTTCCCATCATAGAAAAATTAGTTGGTGGAGAAACCTTAGTCCTCCACCCCATTTGGATCTCAGGTTTTCATGATGAATGGTTCCGCATCCATTTCTATTGCTATCCGATCGAAAGATTATATGAACCACGTGAGGTAGCAGGGAAGAAAATTGCTGATGGTCCTCCTCCCTTGCCTGCTTCTAGCCCTCTTCAGATTGAAAGGCCCATTGCTGAGCCAGTTGTATGACCACCTTCCAAAGGTGTACTCCGAAAGTCTTATTACAATCCCAACGCCTGTGTCACTTAGCATTACAGTATTGTTGAGGATTTGGCTCAGGCACCATCTGCTATGTCTGCATTGGAAGTACTTCAGAGTTGTTTGTATCAAGGGAAGGCTTTGTTATCCTCCATTGGAGGGGTTGATCCTGCCGATTCGAGCCTTATCACTTTTGATTTGGAAAATTTCGTCCCACACCTCCCTCACCAACTTGCGCTGATCATCCAATTTGGGATTAATGGAAATAATATCCACCGAGCAGTCGTGGACGAGGGTGCATCTACGTGCATGATGTATTTTGTCTACTGGAAAGCCATCAGTTCTCCAGCCCTCAATTCATCTCCAAATTCTTTAGAATATTTTGATGGAAGGGAATATTTCCCTCTCAGTGTTCTCACTAGTTTACCTATTACATTAGAAGGGAAAAAAATTAATGTTGAGGTTGAAGTCATTGATGCCAAGCTCAATTACAATCTTCTCCACGGTTGCAATTGGAATTACACCATCTTATGCATTCCATCCAATCTATTTCATGTTCTTCGATTTCCGCAAGAAGAAAATATCATCACTTTTGATCAGTTGACCTATTTCACTTCTTTGTCTTCCAAGAGAAATGTCTCATGTGTAGATCATATTCCTATGCCTTATGAGAGCATAGGGCCAGGTCTTTTCAAATATCCTACCCTCAGGGGTATTTTTCCTCTTCCTCAACCCAACACTACTCGGGTTAACATGATCTCCAGGTCTTCTGATCTGTGGGTCATCCATTCACCCAAGAATATTGATTCGTTTGGTGACTCGATGCCATTAAGCCCAATAGAAATTGATTATTGTGAACTTATTTCAGCTAAAACTCCTCCTCCCTTTGATCATGATCCTTTGAGTATGTCTCTTGATACTTATTCTCAATCCCCTTGGCTCGACACTTCGGATTCACCTGATCCCTTAAACGAGATATTTCCCACTCGTGAGGCCATCGTGGAAAATATGTCTCTTGAGGATCCTCCTTGGGATGATAGTCATCATCGTTCCTCTTTCATGCCTGGCCTTGGGGTCATGTCTACTTGTGTTGAGATGTTCACTTCTCAAGTTCCTTCTCATCGACTTCAAACACCCATCTTGACACATGAATTATTTGCGGAAGGTAACTTGGGAAACATCACGCAAATGATGCCTATTGACATCTCTGTCAAACCGGGGGCTATCGAGAACATCCATATTGGGGTGACCTATTCTCCTGATGAGATCGAGGTCTATACTAGTCTCTTCTGTGAGTTTCACGATGTTTTCGCTTGGTCTTACAAAGAAATTCTCGACATCTATCCGAGTATAGTGGTGCATGAGATTCCTACCTATCTTGGTGCGAAGCCTGTTTGCTAGTGTCTTCATCCTATGCACCCTAGAAAGGCGGCCACTATTAAGGAGAAGTTGGAAAACTTCTTAGAGTGGGTTTCATTTATCCTATTCCCTTGACAGAATGGGTTTCTAATATTGTTCTTGTGGATAAGAAGTAGGTTACTATTCATGTTTGTGTCGATTACCATGATATCAACCACGCTTTCCCTAAGGATAATTATCCCACTCCTTTTATTGACCAGATCATTGATGAATGTGATGGGAGTGAGATCTTTTCCCTTATGGACAGATTTTTTGGGTACAACCAAATCAATATTCTTTCGGCCAATCAACACAAGACCGCCTTTATCTATCCTTGGGGTACTTTCACCTATAAGAAGCTCCCTTTTGGCCTTAAAAATGCCTGGGCTACATATAAGAGAGCAATATCATATGCCTTCCATGATATCAAGCACATTGTTCAACATTACCTGGATGACCTTCCGGCTCATTCGGCTAAGCGTAAAGACCACCTAGATTATCTCCGTCAAATATTTCTTCATTGTCGACGCTATAACATTCAACTCAATCTGCATAAGTGCATTTTCTGCGTTGATTCCTGTAGGCTCTTAGGGTTTATCATCTCTAAATTTAGAATTCATCTCGTTCCCCTCAAAGTCGAATCTATTGTTAATCTCCCCTCCCCTTCCTCCTTACATCAGCTACAGAGTCTACAAGGGAAAGCTAACTTCCTGTACCATTTTATACCGAACTATGCTGAAGTGGCCAAAGGCTTTATGCGATTACTTAAGCAAGACGTCCCATTCCTCAGGGATGAGATCACCCAAAAATCCTTTGATGCATTGAAGACGTTTCTTATCAATACTCGTTAGTTGCGTCTTCCCAATTATCATCACGATTTCTCCCTCTATTTTGCTACCACGTTTAGCACTATTGCCATGGTTCTGGTGCAAGACGATGATGATGGTGATGAGCACATCATTTACTATTTGAGTCGTAATATTCTCGATATTGAAACATGTTACGCACATGTCGAGAAGTTGGCGTTGGCTACTATTCAAGCTGTTCAACATTTTCGTCACTATTTTTTGTTGCGCAAAGTAACTGTGATTTCCGATTGCAACCCCATGACTTATATATTGACTTGTCAATTGCTAGGGGGAAAATATTCAAAATGGATTTTTATCCTCCAAGAGTTTGATTTGGAGTTTACTACTACCAAATCAAAGAAGTCATTGGTTTTCACTGATTTGATTTGCTCTCCCCCTTCTGATTCTGCTCCGTCTGGTTCTGAGGAATGCATTCCAAATGACACACTTTTTATCATTAGCACCCTCGATCCTTGGTACGGTGATATCATCCTATATCTTCAAACTTCCACCTTCCAATCTAGGTTGACGAAGGATGCACGTCGACGCATCTGCCATCATTTGCAACCTTATCGCATAGTCAGAGATACTCTCTACCGCATCAGAGCTGATTCTGTTCTCCACCGGTGTTTGACTCTAGAGGAGGCTGAAAAGGTCCTCAATGATTGCCACTCTGGCACCTGTGGTGGTCACATTTCTGGATATGATATTGCATAGAATATTCTTTGTGCTGGCTATTTTAGGCCCACCATATTTAAAGACTGCATTGTTGCAGTCCATAAGTGTCACGATTTCCAGATTGATTAGCACAAGATGCGTGCACCACCCACACATCTCCATCATGTCATTACCTTTGGTCCCTTTGCGAAGTGGGGCATCTATTTTATGATGTGTAACCCTCACATAGATGGGGGGCATGCTTATATTATCGTAGCCCTTGACTTCTTCACAAAATGGGCCGAAGCAATGCCTACACTTACAACTGACAGTAAGATAGCCGCACAATTTCTGTTCAATCATGTCATCACTAGGGGGTGTCCCTAAAGCCATTCTTACCGATCATGGTTCTCATTTTCGTCATTACATGATGGCTTATTTGACTTCTAATTTGGGTATGCATCACGATAGCTCAACATTGTACTACCCTCAAGCCAATGGCCAGGTTGAAGCCATGAACAAGGTTCTTGTCACTATGCTTCAACGTACGATTGGGATGCATAAGTCAAACTTGCATCTCATGTTGTTTTCAGCTCTCTAGGCTTACCAAACCTCAGTGAAGGATGCAACTGGATTCACTCCTTTTTAACTTGTCTATGGTCTAGAAGCTACCCTTCCGATTGAATGTGAAATCCCTTCTCTCAAGATCACAGTTGAAGTGCTGCCTAATACCTCGCTAGAAGAAGAGCATCTTCTATATTTAGAGAGGCTTGGTGAAAATCACCGCTTTGCTGCTCTTATCATAGAAGCATAGAAAAAGCAGGTCAAAGCTCATTTTGACCAGTCAGTTTCCCCTCGTTCCTTTGTAGACGGAGACCTTGTCCTCTTGTACAACCAAGCTCACGATAAGCTGGGGGGAATGAAAATTCCAACCCATGTGGCATGGGCCCTATATTGTTAAGCGTGTTTTGTAGAACATGACTTATGAGCTAATTAATTATGAAGGTTATCCTCTAGATCAGCCCAAAAATGGGTTGTATCTCAAAAAATACTATGCATGAGTTTCTCATGCATGTTTCTTTTGTACATAGGGGTTTTTTCATTTTTGTACATTTTTGGCTTGGTGTGCTTTACGAGCGGTTTTCCTGCTTATTGTGTCATTTCTTATTGTGTCTGTCACTCCTTATGTTGGTTTCGTGGATGGTGCCTCCCGCAGTACCCGAAATATTTCTTCTGCAGCCTGGGTGATTTATAATCCTAATGGTGAGTTGATAGACCTTTAAGGTATTTGTCTAGGATGAACCACAAACAATGTCACTGAATATAGTGCTGTCATTGAACTCTTACCTGAGGTCATTTCTCTCGACATTCGTGCATTTCTTGTTAACCTAGATTCTTAACTTGTTTTTCTTCAGCTTAACGGGCATTATTCTGTTAGAAATCCTCAATTCTTAAGGTTGTACTTGTGTGTTCATTTACTAGAAAGAAATTTTGATTACATCACATATCAACATATTCCTAGACGAATGAATGCATTAACTAATATAGTAGGCAATATTGTATTAGATAAACATTTGCATAATTTGTAAAACATCATCATCACAAGCTAAGATTCATACAGAAAAATAGGCATATATATATATATATATACATATATATATAGATATATATATCAAGTGTTTGCATCCATGTCAATCATAAGTTCAAAAAATATGTATGTTTCGGTTACATCCTGAGGCATCATGTCTCTCAAAAAATATGCAGAAATAAAGCCTAGGTGTGCATTTGACATGATGCTCATGGTAGCATGTCACTACTCGCACAAGCCACCTCAATAAGTGGTGAACACAGTTTGAAACCCCCATAGTGTGTCTCTGGTACGCGCAAGGAACATCATCAAAGCTCGCACAGTCTGGGATTCTACTGGTGAGCCCCTCCAAGTTGTGTATAATTTCCTCCTCCTTGCTTCCCTCACCATGAGGGGCCACATAAAAATCACAAGGAATCGTTTGTGCTATTGGAGAAATTCCTGCAGGTCTTTCTGGGCTAACATCTGCAAATACATGGATTAACATCAGAACATATATAATAAAGAAAACGTAATACTCTTCAAAATAAAAAAAAAATGAGTCTTACCCAATGCTTCATCCCAATCCTCTCCTGTTGGGAGTGGGAGATCCACATCACCAGTAAAGTCCGTACCAGAATAAGGCTAGTCCTCCATGACAATTAGTTGTCGACAGAGCCACTCAAAGAACTTTAGTCTCTAGGAAATTTGCTGATTGCTTTTGCCTCTAATCTTGGCCTCAAGCCACCTTTGGATCTGTCTAGTGGCTCTTGGGATGGTGGTGTAGGAACTATCAATTCTACGACGTTGAAAAATTGGTAACCGTTCCAGATGAATGGTACTAGTGGACCCATGCCCAAACTATTTGACTTGTCATTCTTGCATTTGTCGGTGGATTTCATCTTGATCGTTATCACCTCTACCAAGTTGTAGAGAGTGGGAACCATGTTGGGTGTGGAGCATGATTATCTTGTTTACTTTGTATCATAGCATTGGACCCCTATACCTTCAAAGGGTGGCAACGCGCAGTGATGTCAGTTGCCATGGGTTCGGAGCCCCACGGCGGGGGCTGAGCGGCCCGAAGCTAAAGCGGATGTAAAATTGCCTTGTAAAAGTATAGTAATTTCTAGTCAATCTGGGTCGTTCATTAGGAAAACGATCTGACGGTAGAAGTTATGTTTAGATTAGGGTTTTTGGCCCTAGAAGGCAACCCCTCACTTTTATGAGGGCATTGTATTGTGGCTGTGTAATATACATGTGTATTCTCGGAGCGAGAAACAGAGAGGGAGACTGTGAGAGAGAACAGAGGATATTACAGCGGATCCGTTGTAGGTTTTGTCTCTTCAATTTTTTGCTGGATAATAGAAAGGAAGGAATGGTTGTTCGGGGTGGACGTAGCCCAGTTTTGGTTGTATTTACTATACAGTATTCTCTACGTTTTATGTTTGTGCTTTTTTTATTTTCTTTGTTTATTTGTGTGCATTTATCCCATATACATATTTTCTGAACCACTATAGCGGTATTCAGGCGAAGGTGTGGCTGGGTGATAAATCACGAGGAAAGCCAAGGTTCTCTTGGTTGGAACAGATGAAAACAGGTGACGATGTTAAGGACCCCAAGATAAGAAATTTGCATTAAAGCTTCCCATTGCTGAAGAATAGATGGAAGATTATCTGTATCAGAAAGATCTATACCTACCATTGAGTGGAAAAAAAAAGAATCCGGCGTCCATGACAGACGCAGAATGGAACATTCTCGATAGAAAGGCACTCAGAACAGTACGGTTGTGTCTTGTGGCGTCAATCGCCTTCAATATTTCGAAGGAAACAACAACAGAGGGTTTGATGCAGACGTTGGCGAAACTATATGAAAAACCCTCGGCCTCAAACAAGGTATTTCTTATGAAACAACTATTTAATATGAAGATGTCGGAAGGTGGATCTGTTGCAGACCATTTAAATGAATTTAATATAGTTACCAGTCAGTTAAGTTCTGTAGGGGTAAAATTTGATGATGAAGTTAGAGCTCTGTTATTCTTGTGCTCATTGCCAGAGAGTTGGAATGGTTTAGTAATGGCCATTAGTAACTCTGTCTCTGGATCTAGTATTTTAAAGTTTGATGATGTTGTTGGTGCTATCCTTAGCGAGGAAATGTGACGGAAAAGCTCCGGTGAGATATCAGGTAATGCTTTGAGTGCAGAGTCTAGGGGAAGAAGAATGGAAAGAGGAAAGAGCTCGGGATATCGCAGTAAATCAAGGAAAGGCAGATCCAAGTCCAGATCGGGGATAGTGTGCTGGAATTGCGGAAAGAAAGGACACATAAAGAAAGACTGTAGATCTCGGAAGGGAAAAGAAGGAGACACACAACAAGAAAACAATCATGAAGCAAATGTGACAGGTGATGTGTTACAAGATGCTTTGATTCTTTCTTTCGAAAATGTTATTGATTCTTGGGTTGTAGATTCAAGGGCTTCATTCCATGCCACACCTGATAAGAAATATTTTCATGACTATGTTCAAGGAGATTTTGGACAAGTTCGTTTGGGTGATGATAAACCCTGTAAAATTGTTGGAATGGGTAAAGTTCTTGTAAAACAACAGAATGGAAACCAGTGGCTACTAAAGGAGGTAAGGCATGTTCCAGATCTGAAGAAAAATCTGATTTCAACAGGGCAGTTAGGCGGTGAAGGTTGTGTGACAACTTTCACAAATAAAACTTGGAAGGTCACCAAAGGAGCCCTGGTAATAGCAAAAGGCGAAAAGGTTGGTACATTGTATTTATGCAATGGTATTTCTAACTATGTTAATGCTTTAACTTCCAAAGGAGCAGATGCAGCATTATGGCATCATAGGCTCGGACACATGAGTGAGAAGGGAATGAAGATTCTCCACTCAAGAAATTTGTTGCCATGTTTGAAGAATGTTGATTTGGATTTCTGTGAGAATTGCATTTATGGAAAACAGAAGAGAGTCAGATTTCTCAGAGTTGGGAAAGAAAAGAAGAGCGAAAAATTGGAGCTTGTGCATACAGATGTATGGGGACCTGCTCAGGTATCATCTCTCGGTAGCTCTCATTATTATGTTACTTTTATTGATGATGCAACTAGAAAAACATGGATTTATTGTATTCAGAATAAATCTGATGTATTTGATACTTTCAAGAAATGGAAAGCTTTGGTTGAGATTGAGACAGGAAAGAATTTGAAGTGTCTCAGATCAGACAATGGAGGTGAGTATTGCAGCAAAGAGTTTGATAGGTACTGTTCAGAGCATGGAATTCGTAGAGAGAAGACAGTTCCAAGAACACCACAAGAAAATGGTGTGTCAGAAAGGATGAACAGAACAATCATGGAGCGTGCAAGGTGCATGAGATTGCATGCGGGATTGCCTTTACAATTTTGGGCAGATGCTGTAGATACTGTTGTTTATCTAATAAACAGAGGGCCTTCAATTTCTTTGGATGGTGGTATTCCAGAGGAAGCATGGACAGGTAAAAAGGTAAACTACTCTTTTTTAAAGCCTTTTGGTTGTGAGGCCTTTGTCCATATTAATAAAGAAAACAGAACAAAGCTTGCGGCAAAATCAAAGAAATGTACCTTTATTGGATATGGTGCTAATGATTTTGGTTATCGCTTATATGATTATGAAAATCACAAAATCATTAGGAGCGGAGATGTAATATTCAATGAAAAGGTCTTGTATAAGAATCAGTTGCAGGAAAAGAAACAGGAAAAAGAAAGCAAGGAATACGTGGTTCTTGATGAGATAACTGAAAAAGTAAAGGTGCCTGAAAATAATAATAATCAACAACCACAGCAGCAGCAACCACCACAACAGCAACAGGCACCTCAAACACCTAAAAGTGGTGTTAGAAGATCTACCAGGATAAGTAGACCCCCTGAACGATACTCTCCTTCATTATATTATTTATTGTTGACTGATTTTGGTGAACTTGAATGTTATGAAGAAGCAATGCAGGTTGAAAGGAGGAAGAAGTGGGAGCTAGCCATGGAAGAAGAGATGGACTCCTTAATGCATAACCAGACTTGGGACTTAGTCAAGTTGCCTGCAGGTAAAACTACATTGCAGAATAAATGGGTTTATAGGCTGAAGGAAGAAGATGGAGAAAAACAGAGGTACAAAGCTAGACTTGTGGTGAAGGGGTTTGCACAGAAGAAAGGTATTGATTTTGATGAAATATTTTCTCCTGTTGTTAAAATGAATTCAATCAGAACTATTTTAAGTCTTGTAGCAGCGGAAGATTTACATCTTGAACAGTTAGATGTAAAGAAAACATTTCTCCATGGAGATTTGGAGGAAGAGATATACATGCAGCAACCAGAAGGATATGAGGTAAAAGGGAAAGAAAAATTGGTGTGCAAGTTAAAGAAGAGCTTGTATGGCTTAAAACAGGCCCCAAGGCAGTGGTATCTAAAATTTGACAAGTTTATGTCTGAACAAGGTTATACTAGATGTCACTCTGATCATTGTGTTTATCTGAAAAGGCAAAATGATGGCGGCTATATTATATTGTTATTGTATGTAGATGACATGCTTGTTGTAGGGTCTAACATGCAGGAAATAAATGTGCTCAAAAGAAAATTGGCAAATTCATTTGCAATGAAGGATTTGGGAGCTGCAAAACAAATCCTTGGTATGAGGATAACTAGAGGCAGGAAAAATCGCAAATTAACACTGTCTCAGAATGAGTACATAGAAAAGGTGTTGAAAAGATTTAATATGCAGAATGCAAAACCAGTTAGTACACCTTTTGCTAGCCATTTCAAACTTAGTAAGGAGATGTGCCCAAAGACCCAAGAAGACATGGATTATATTTCTAAAGTTCCATATGCATCAGCAGTTGGAAGCTTAATGTATGCAATGGTCTGCACAAGGCCTGATATTGCACATGCAGTGGGAGTTGTAAGCATGTACATGAACAATCCAGGAAAATAACATTGGATGGCAGTAAAATGGATTCTCAGATATTTGAGAGGTACCACAAATCAAGCATTATGCTTTGGTGGTTCAAACATTGCTCTACGGGGATATGTTGATGCAGATATGGCAGGTGACAGAGATAACAGGAGGAGCACTACAGGATATGTATTTACTGTAGGTGGAACAACTGTCAGTTGGGTTTCAAAAATCCAAAGTGTTGTTGCACTTTCAACAACAGAAGCCGAGTATGTTGCTGCTACGGAGGCTAGTAAAGAAATGATTTGGTTACAAAGGTTTATGGATGAATTGGGTAAGAAGCATGATATGGGCACACTATACAGTGATAGCCAAAGTGCTATTCATCTTGCAAAGAACTCAGCATTTCATTCGAGGACTAAACACATACATCTCAAGTACCATTTCATACGGTCAGTATTGGAAGATGGAGAGTTGAAGCTGGAAAAGATACACACTAGCCAGAATCCTGCAGATATACTAACAAAAGTTGTAACCGGGGGAAAATGAGAATGTGCTTAGTTTCAATTGGTCTTTAAGGATGATGATGACGATAAGGAATAGCCAGGTCCAAAGAGGAGTCATTGTCCAGCAAATGAAGCAGCGGTGGAGTTGCTACAATCAGTCTCCAAGTGGGAGATTGTTGGGTGTGGAGCCTGATTATCTTGTTTACTTTGTATCACAGCATTGGACCCCTATACCTTGAAAGGGGCGACAACGCCGCCCGTAATTAATCGCTACCATGGGGGGTCTAGGGGGGCGGTAGCGCTTTTCGGAGCCCCCTCCTGGCGGGGGTTTTCGGGGGCAGCGCCCCCGAAGCTAAAAACAAATGTAAAATTGCCTTGTAAAAGTATAGTAATTTCTAGTCAATCTGGGCTGTTCATTAGGAAAATGATATGACGGTAGAAGTTGTGTTTAGATTAGGGTTTTTTTCCCTAGAAGGCAACCCCCTTGTATATATGAGGGTATTTTATTGCGGGTTTGTGGATTATATGTGTATTCTTGGACCGAGAAACAGAGAGGGAGACTGTGAGAGAGAACAGAGGATATTACAGCAGATCTGTTGTAGGTTTTGTCTCTTCATTTTTGCTAGATAATAGAAAGGAAGGACTGGCTGTTCGGGGTGGACGTAGCCCAAACTGGGTGAACCACGTATATCTGTGTCTCTCTACTTTTATGTGTTTTGTGTTCTTTTATTTTCCGCATATTTTATGTGTTGCATTTCTCTGTAATATATAATTTTCTAACAAACCATGCAATCTGTAACAAAAAAAGTAAGCGTGTTTTGTGGCTTCATGTGGAGTCTGAGATCCAATAGCTCGAGTGATGGTGTGCAACACTACTTTTAGTGCCAAATCGGGAATGGTTTGGATATCCACCTTTCTGCTCTTGGATCCTTTCCTTGCCCCTCGGAAAACTCTGTCGATGACCATGCTCATGTTTTCAATTGTGGGCCGGGTACCTATTAGGATTGGTACTGCCCCTCTCCATGACAGTCCAGTTATGAAGTAAACATCCAAGACCTCAATCACTAGTTCCTGATAGTGAATTATGAATATTTCTTTGTCAATGTCCCATACACTGATCAAGTACTATAATAGCTCCAGTTAAGCTCAGAGACATGGTGCCATGAAGAAATTTTTAAGCCCATCATGGAAAATTTTAACGTTGGAAATTTATCTTAAATATTAGAAACCCTGGTGAATATTACAAATCCATAATATACAAACTATAAAATTCTTGGCGATATTCTAGTAAAAATATTAAAACTTTTAATAATTTTATATAGTCTCTATAAAATTTTGACGATTTATAAGGTAAAATTTGTTTTTCTTATAAAATTTGGGCGAATCAATTTTAGGAAAAAATGGGAATTGGTGAATCTTTTTTTGGAAAAAGCATGGAAAATTAGCCCATCTACGAATATTAGCCCCTAAAATTTTCCCACCGAAGCCCATAGTCCTTGAGTACATCCATGCATCTTCTTTGTTAGAAATTTAAATATTACAGAGCAATGAAACACATAAAATATGCGGAAAATACAAGCACACAAAACACATAAAACCAGAGAGACACAGATATACGTGGTTCACCCAGTTTGGGCTACGTCCACCCCGAACAGCTAGTCCTTCCTTTCTATTATCCAGCAAAATTGAAGAGACAAAACCTACAGCAGATCCGCTGTAATATCCTCTGTTCTCTCTCTCAGTCTCCCTCTCTGTTTCTCGCTCCGAGAATACACTCATAATCCACAGCCACAATACAATGCCCTCATATATACAAGGGGGGTTGCCTTCTAGGGAAAAAAACCATAAACTAAACATAACTTCTACCGTCAAATCATTTGCCTAATGAATGGCCCAGATTAACTAGAAATTACTATACTTTTACAAGGCAATTTTAAATCTGTTTTTAGCTTCGGGGGCACTACCCTCGAAACACCCCGCCAGGGAGGGGGCTCCATAAAGTCGATGTCACCCCCCTGGACCCCCCACGGAAACGATTAATTTACGGGTGGCGTTACGCCTGTGTCTGAGGGGTCAATCTTTGTGATACAAAGTAAAGCGAATGTCCCGAGCCACCAACACTTTGTACATTGCCCAAGGCTTGCTCATCTTCTTCACTATTTTCTCTTTCCTTCCATTCGATCACCATTTTTCTTTCACACACTTGCAAAAACATCAATGTGATTGTCATTAGTAAAATTATTTGCTATTGAAGTGTTTAAAACGAGCTACTTAGTTGAATTATAAGCCAAAATTCGTGGCCACGGTTGGCGTGAATATTTTAAAAAAAATCGTGCCAAGTGGCACACTCCCATTTGGATTCAAGGTAGGTAGGCGTGAGTCCGTGCCCAGAACCTGCGCCCTAATTTGAACAAAAACCCCTCCACAGATCTCAAAAATGAGTTTCAGGCAATGAAAATTGTATCAAAATGCAGGAAAAGATATGAGCTCTCACCTAGAAAAGATAAATTCGTGATTGGCCTTCTGGATTGTCCACTGTCAGCTCCACAAAATCATAGTGAAAGAAGGGTAAAAGTGCTCACAAGAGGTAAAAGTGAAAAGTAATTTGTTTTTACTATTTTTGGCATTTGATAAACTTTTTAGAACCCTAATTAGGTTTTTGAGGATATTTTTTATTATTTTGTTATTTTATCTCGAAAAATGTGTTTTATGTGTGTTTCTTGTGTGGCAACAGGTCCTTAATGTGATGGTGATGAAGTAATGAGTTGTATTTTATACTTTTTCAAAATCGGTAAAAACATGAAAAAGTCACCCTTGGAGTCATCTTTCAGCTCTTTCTAACTCTCTAAAATTGAAAATATTTTCGAGACTCTTGTCATTTTAAACTCATTAAAGGCTGCGAAACAATATCTACCCAGTATACGTTTACCCCTTTTTCGAGATGGGATATATTATTTACGAAAAAGAAGTACCTTAGCCTATCGCGACTAAGAGGTTCTCTCAGATATTTTTTTCTACCTTTTCGGATCTATAGACTACTTATGAAAAGGGAATTTATCGAGTTTTCTTTTCTGCTTATTTTTAAACTCTATAAATATGAAAAGATGTTGAGTTCTTCCTTTGCCAGACTCATTAAACCTACATGACATCGGAAATCGTCACCATGACATAACCGAGTTCCTCCTTGCTAGGGCTCGTAAAATGTACTAGGATGGATTTGTCTAAAGGAAAAAATTATATGACAAGCACATGCTATCCCCTTCAAGCTTGTTTCCAAAAATATTTGGGGTACTCTCCAGAAATGGTGGGGGAAAATGGAACCAGTTCTTAGTCTTGTTGGTAGTATGTCGCTCTTGAACATGACACTCATTTGCATTCGTGTCGAGTTGGGGACATCCCATTTTGTCATTTTTTCCTCCATGGGTTTGGGTAATCTGTTTTGACCTCTCATTTTATCTTTGCCACGTCATCATGACCTCAGATTCCTTGATGTCAAATGCTGCCAAATTTCGAAATCGTGTCGCCAATATGTTCAAGAGAAGTTTCATTCTGCAGTTTTCAACCTCTGATCCTATTTTTGGTCTTGATTCACTATCATCTTATTCCTTTGTCTCGTGTCGATGATGTGGGAAACATTATGGCCCTCCTTCGACTAGGTCACTTCCTGTCGACTTCAACTCATTATCCAGGAAGCTGATCTAGAGACTCCCTTCCGATACCTTGGAGCTTGCATGCCTTAATGGAAATTTATTTCCTATTCTATGACATGTCCTCATCATTGGCCTTCAATCGAGTGATTCTACAGTGTTCGACACCAACTCACTGTTCACATTTTGCGGATTGTACTAGTTATACCTTGAGAGACATTGTCATTATTGGTGGTTTCTCTTGCGCCCGTTAACAAATTTCATCATTAGCTAGTAATTGAGTGACTTTCATGCATGTTAGACTTCAGCTCACTCATTTGCATGCTTGAATTTGTACTTTTTCAGGTTGAGATGGAGCTCAAGACGCTGGATTTTGTCTGATAAAGTCCAAGCTGCGAGACGATTTGGTTTATCATGATTATATGCATGAATCTTCTAATTGGATGGCTGTGACCATACGTGAGTATATTTATTGATCCTTGCTTGGTGGTTGTGTTCTTGTCTTAGATCTCATTTTTATATGTACTCTATTATGGATGGTTGCACCCATGCCACATATTCATGTATCAGAGATATAAGTTGTACTTTTACTTGTAGGTCTTCTGAAAATGGTGTTTGTTTTGAACACGTTCTCGTAAAGCATTTCATTCCTCCCTCTCTCTCGAACCTCATGCTTTAGGGGGAATCTATTAGACAGCATTTTGTCACAGTCCCTCCAATCCCCATCCCAAACATTGGAGGACCATTTTATTGAATTCTGTGTATTGTCATACCTTGCAAAAAGTGTCATTTCATCCCTTGTAATGTGAATAACATTTCCTCTATTGATCATTCCTGGAGTAGGCTCTTAAAAATGCATGGTTTTGGGTCGGCGTTGGTAGGAATTTATGGCCTCGTGCCCATAGAGAAATTAGCACTAGGCCTTGCACCCATTAGCGCTCTGTCTCAGTGGATTGCCTATGCCGATTTTTTTTTGGATTTTTTTTTAAAATGGAAACAAAGTTTCCATACCCAACCACTTCGTGAGCAGAGTCATCATGGTTTGTTTGATTGAATAACGTCAAAGTCCTTCCTTTGGCTTCTTGTTTACTACATTTGAGCAACTCCCCAAAGGATAAGGCCTCCCTTCCACCTTATGAGGGATCCCAAACCTCCTCCTCCTCTCCTATAAACACATCCTTCTCACATGGTTTTAGCTAGCCGAACAATCCTTACTATAGCTGGTGTGAGAATAAATCAAAGAGGAGTCCAATGTCGAGAGAGAGTTTAGGCCCATTACCTCACCAGGTCTGACCCCCGACGAATGCTTGAGATGCTTTTGACTGAACTCGTCGAAGGAGGATGCACCGTCAAGGTTTTTGGTTGTAAACTTCTTTTCTCTATATTTAATGCAAGACAATTTTTTGGTTCCAATTTTGTGTTCGATAATATGCAAAATGTTTTGATTCTCCTTGAACAATCGAATAGCTATGAATGAAAATATGTTTTCGTATGTTGTCACCATTCACTTGATCCTTGTACAGGTACGCGGACATTACCACTGTAATACCGCGACATGTGAACACAGATATCAGTGGATCACTGCTGCAAACGACAATAAAAGCATTGGTCAAGGTAGGCCATCTATCCTAACTCGTTTTCATTTATAAGTTATTCCCTTGTTTCTAGACCCACCCTAGGGCTAGAGGGATCGTCTTTGTCTGCAGAGGGAATTTACTTGCACAACACCCCTTCAATTTCACCCATCAAGACTGGGGTGTTTAGGTCCTCCAAGTTCTCCTCCTCCACAAATTTGTGAAGGGAGCATGCAATTTGCAATATTTCTGGAAAGTTTTCATTTACAGGAGCTCTGTATTGTGTGGAGAAGTGTTAAATACCCATGTCAGTGTGTTGGTTATGTGAGTGTTCCACCTTTCCATTGTGATCAGTGAGTTCCCATATTGTGTTAATAATTCTCCTGCATTTAGCGCATTGTTGAAAAATTTTTGTGTTCTCATCCCCTGCTTGTAACCAAATGGACTTGCTCTTGAGACACCATTCCTCTTCCCTTTTCCTCAGAATTTTGGCCTTTGTAAATTCCAGAGCATTTAGCCTGTCTTTTGCCTCCGCAGATCGGAATCCCAGGTAGTCAAATCTAATCAGATGCCAAATTTCCTATTCAATGTGTGATAGTTCCTCATCCTCCTTAAATTTCTTATTCCTGGTCCAACTCATGGTGCGAGATTTAATTCGGTTAAGTTGTGATATAGGACCCTAGCTAAAGCCAGTTCAGGAGATTGCTCACAATGCTGCCATTCCTTTGTGACCATAGATTGGAATTCAAGCTCATTAAGCCAAAAATAATTAAAATTGAAAGGTTCATGGGGCTTATGAATGCGAGATTAAATATCAAGATATATTATAGAAAGATTCGAGGAACCCCCTGATCCAACCCATTGTCTTGCCTTGTCAATTTTCTCAAGCAATGAGATCTTGATAAAAAAACGATCAATTCTTTTGTCCAGAGCAGTCACACCCATCCTCGTATTTCTCCATGAGGGGAGCTTCATGGGCATAGATAGGTCTAGAAGATCAGCCTCGTCCATGAGCTTTTCAAAATAATCAGATAAGGAGTCTACTGTGGCCTAGGACCCCAGGATTCAAAGATACCAATTGAGTAGTTTAAGGCCCCTCCCATAATGATATTGTTTCACTTCATGATATAATTGTGCATCCAATCATTCCAGAATACCTCTCTGTGATGACAGGGTCCATACACATTGATCAGGGTTATTATCACCAAATTGAGTCCTTTTGGGCTGCTTCAATGGTCAACTTGGAGTAACTCTTTCGAACCGCTTCTAATTGAAGGTTAGCCTCTTTAGTTTGAGAGGGCTCTCTAAAGGGGGTTTTATGATATTGAATAATGATAGTAGTAGATGGCTAAATCTATGAATTGTGTCTTGGTTTTGTATATTGCAGGTTGAAAAATGTTGTGAAACCAACTCCAAAAATAGAAGAAAAGAGATATCAATGCCTTAGAAATAAGCCACTTCAAGGGGGAAACCTCCAATAAATTACATGAATGAAGAATTATTGGATCATACAAATTACAAAACCTCTTTTCTATATATTTCTATATATAGGAGTCCATGGGGCCACAATGTAATCCTAGCCGACCTAACAACAATAATTGAAAGGCACAATAATAACAATATGTGGAAGTATAGTGGTACAATAATAACAGGTTTTAGTTATGTTGACTTTCCGTTTTGTTTCATTCGATTTTGTGCCAAATTCAGGTTATCCTTTAAGAGTTGGAGAACTTCTTGTTGATGCTCGACATGATCTTCCACTGCTTGAACCTTCGAATTTTCCCTTAAAGATGATGTGATCGATGGTGGATGATATCCATAAAGTGCCATAAATGGGGTCATTTTTGCTGCAGTATGGAAGGAAATGTTATACCACCATTCAGCGAGAGGTAACCACTTGACCCATTGTGTTTGTTTATCAGATACAAAACAACGAAGATATCCTTCCAAACATTTATTTACTATCTCAGCTTGACCATCAGATTGAGGATGATAAGATGAGCTATGAGCTAATTGAGTACCCAAACAAGAAAATAACTCTGTCCAAAAATTTCCAGTAAAAATGGGATCTCTGTCGCTCACAATAACCTTTGGGTTTCCATTTAGCTTTTGAATTGTGTCCATAAATGTAGTAGCAAAAGTACTTGCTTTAAATGGACGAGATAATGCACAAAAGAGTGCATACTTGGTAAGTCTTAATTTATTCCAAATTTATTCTTACTAGAAAACCAAAGATTACAAACTTTTGAATATCAGATTTAAGGCCATCCCAAAAAAATTCTTTCTTCACCCTGTGGTAAGTTTTTAAAAATACTGAGTGTCCTCCTAAAGGAGAAGTGTGCAATTCCAGAAGAATCTTTTGTTTTAGTTGGGAATTCTTACAAAGATATAAGCGACATTTGTACCATAAGGAATCATTTTTCCAACTAAATGTATCAGATGTACTAGGATCTTGCTGCAACTTTTGAATGAGTGTCCATACATCTTTGTCCTTCTTCCATTCATCTCTTGCTTCGGTTATCCAATATGGTTGGATAATATAAATGGCACAAAGCAATGCTTCCACCTCTTCATTCTTTCTTGAGAGTGCATCTGCAACAACATTAAGCTTTCCTTTTTTGTAGATTATTTCAAAGTCATAACCCAAAATATTTGTGACCCATTTTTGCTGCTCTTCTGAAGATAGTCTTTGTTCCAAAAAGTGTTTAAGACTATCATGATCAGTTTTTACCATGAAGTGTCTTCCCATTAGGTAAGTTCTCCATTTCTTTAGTGCATGCAGTATTGCTAACATTTCCTTCTCATAAATAGGTTTCTGTAAATACTTTCCTTTGATTGGACGACTTTCAAAAGCAATGGGTCTTCCTTCTTGCATTAAAACAACACCAATTCCATTTCCTGAGGCATCACATTCCACAATAAAGGTTTTTGTGAAGTCCGGCATAGCTAAGACTGGTGCTAGGCACATTGCCTCTTTAAGATGTTCAAAGGCCTTAGTTGCTTCAGGAGTCCATGAAAATGCATCTTTCTTCAATAATGTTGTTAGAGGTGCTGCTATTCTCCCATAATTCTTAACAAACTTGTGATAATACCCCGTTAACCCGAGAAATCCTCGCAACTGCTTTATGGTTGTGGGGACTTTCCATTCCTTAATGGCTTTAATTTTGTTAGGGTCTACTTTAACACCCTCGTGAGATACAATATGACCCAGATATTCCACCTCTTGTACTCCAAAGAAACATTTGGATGTTTTTGCATATAATGGTTTCTCCTGCAATAGTTTGAGCACCCTGTCAACATGTTGAACATGATCCTTCCAAGACCTGTTGTAGATTAGTATATCATCAAAAAATACTAGCACAAATTTTCTAAGGAAGGGTTTGAAAATGGAATTCATCAACCCTTGAAATGTAGAAGGTGCATTGGTAAGGCCAAAAGGCATGACCAAAAATTCATAATGACCTCATGAGTTCGAAATGCTGTTTTTGGAATATCTTCAGTCTTCATTCTAATTTGATGATATCCTGAACGAAGATCCAACTTGGTAAAATAAATTGCTCCATGTAATTCATCCAATAATTCATCAATCACAGGAATGGGAAATTTATCTTTAATGGTGAGCTTATTGAGCTCCCTATAATATGGACACATGCACCATGATCCATCCTTCTTGTGTACCAATACTACAGGAGCAGAGAAAGAACTTTGACTAGGTTGAATTATACCCGCCTCTAACATTTCTGCAATCATACGTTCAATTTCATTCTTTTGGAAGTAAGGATATCTATAAGGCCTGATGTTTGGAGGAACACTTCCTGGAATCAAATGAATAGCATGATCATGATCATGAATAGGTGGGAGTCCTTGGGAGTTTCAAACACCTTGGAATGATTGTCCAAGACTTGCTGGAGATCTGCAGAAATAGATGATTTTGATGTCGGAACTTCTAGTGATCATAATTGTGCAATTACGCCTCGTTGTTATTTCTTTAGAAGCTTTGTCATGACATTAGAGCTTATTATCCTTCCTAGCTTCCCTTCAATACCCCGTAATTCGACTTCCTTTCCTTCTGAAAAAAATTTCAAAAAAAGTTCCTGAAAATTAAAAGCTACCGTCCCCAAAGATTGTAACCATTGTACTCCTAGTACAACATCAACACCTCCCATAGGAATGGAAAGCATTGGACTTGTCAACACATATTCCCTTATGGTTAGCTTGATATTATGGCATTTTCCAGAGCAATTTATAGTTCCTCCATTTGCAACCATCACTTGACATTCTGGTGCTGGGTATAGGAAACAATTCAATTCCTTGGCTACCTTACAATGAACAAAATTATGGGTACTACCTGAATCAATCAACACTATTACCTTTTTCTTCTTGATATGTCCTTCTATCTTGAGAGTTTGAGGAGTGGTAATTCCTGCCAATGCATTACACGATATGGTCGGACTCATTTCTTCCTCTTATAGGGCTAGTTCCTGGTGTATATCCTCTTCTTGTTCATTTTCTTCTTCCTCTTCACAATCTATATAAAATAATTTCTTCTCAGCACACTTATGACCTTTAGTGTATTTGCTATCACAACTATAGCAAAGCCCTTTTGCTCTTTTTTCTTCCAATTGTTGTGGTGTCA
>JAXQQM020066241.1:0-69074 GCA_034641835.2 Pinus albicaulis
AATATTAAAGAACTGAAATTTGCTTACAGACAGAATGGAAATAAAACTAGATAGGGCGCTGGTAGCTATATCTGAGAAGAGATGTGGCGGCTACAGGCCTCTGAACTGAGTTACAATGAGGCTCGAGGGCCTATTTATTATTGAGAAACAATGGAGAACCCTAAACATCCAAAAACCTAACCCCTAGGAGATGAATCGCCAAAACTATGGGCCCCGTTTGGGTAAATTGGTGTTTCAACTTCCCAGGGACGTAACTTTGGCCTAATATCTCCATTTGACACACATGATACATCATTAGAAAGCTCTGTCCGAGGACCACAACTTTCGGGACGAAAAACTGCTCCGGAAGTTCAGGACCCGAAAAACTGCCAAAAATAGTAAGTTATGTCGAAACTGAAAAACTAAAAGAAATAATGGTGGGGGCCCAAGTGGAATAGGCGGGTGGCCACCGATATCCACCTAGATCATTCCTCCCCCCTTAGGAAGCAATGGTCCCCATTACGTTAAGTTCCTCCATGAGATGAGGAAATTTCTGCTGAACTTGGTCCTTGGTGAACCACTTTCCTTGGTGCCTGAGTTGGCCAGCTTTGACAACCCGATACAGTTGGATCTTCTGTTGGCGAGTGTTCTTGATTTGCATGTCCATGATACAATCTGTGGTGGCCTATTCCATGCAGTCTGGGTTTAACTCTGTTGGTGTGAGTTGTTCTACAATGTCTGAGGTGTCCAGTAGAGGTGGGAAGTAGGGGCGAAGGCGATCCACATTGAAGACTGGGTGCAGACCAAGGAATGGTGGAATACAAAGCTCGAATGCATTGCTCCCTACAGCCTTGGTGATGGTGTACGGCCCGTATCAGAGCAGGCGAAGCTTGCGGTGGGGTCCAGTGAGGCTCTCCTTCTGCAAATGTAGCCATACTTTGTCACCCACATGGAAGTTGTGTGGCACCCAGTGTTGATCATGGCGCTGCTTGTACTTCACATTGGCTCTGTCCAATATATCATGAACCTGTTGGCGGATGTGTTGAATGCACTCGATGAAGCTACTTGCTTTGTCAACTTCAGACAGGACATGAGCTGAATCGGCCTGAGCAGCTGCAAATGGCATGGCTACGTCAATGGGACATAGTGGCTGGAATCCCAAGCCCACCTGAAAGGGGTTGTGGCCAATTGAACTGTGGAGAGCCCGGTTATAGCTATGTTGTACATAGGGGAGGCTCTCGTCCCATGTGCGTGGATGCTTTGAATTGTACATGCACAGAATGTGTACAATCATTCTGTTGACGACCTCTGTCTGACCATCTGTTTGAGGATGGAAAGCTGTGGACTTAGTGAGCTTTGTGTCCAACATTGACCAGAGGCTGGACCAAAATGTGCTGAGGAACCTGCTATCTCGATCTGATATGATAGACTGTGGGATCCCAAAGTGCACCCACACTCGTTCAAAGAAGAGTTTAGCAGTGGCTTCTGCTGTGATATTCTTCTTACAGGACGCCATAATGGCCATCTTCGAGAATCTGTCAACGACCACGAAAACACAGTCATTGCCATTCTTAGTAGAGGGCAGGCCCGACATGTAATCCATGGAGATGGATTCCCACGGTCGACTAGGGGTAGGTAGTGGAGTATATAGTCCTTGCTTCTTGATGGTCGGTTTGGCAATGGCACAAGCAGTGCAGGATCTGATGTGCTTCTCGACATCCTTTCGAAGGTTCGGCCAATAGAAATACTTCTGTAGTATTGCTACTGTTTTCTCGACCCCAAAATTCCCAGCGACTCGACTGTAGTGTGCTTCCCATATCATCTTGGCACGCTCGCTTGAAGGAACACAAAGGTGTCCCAGGTGACATAAAAGTGCATCTTGGAGGTGAAAATTTGGAACTTGCATGCCCCCCAAGAGTGCCTTGTAAGTGTGGCCGAATTCTGTGTCCCTCTCATAGAGAAGCGACCAATCAGAAGTCTCGTGCCCGCAAGAGTTGAGCACGGTGGTGAGCGCCACGATCGGTGGTCGGCTGAGGCAGTCTGCAACATTATTGGTGCTACCCTTCTTGTACTTGATGTTCAAATGAAACTATTGCAGATATGTGGACCACTTCTGATGGCGATCATTCTGCAACTTCTCTTGTGTCTGTATGAACTGCAGGGGCCGGTGGTCTGTGTGGATGATTGTTTCCTTCCCCAAAATGTAATGCTTCCATTGTCGACAGGCTTGCACAATGGAATACATTTCTTTGTCATAGGTGGGATACTTGCGAACTCTCTCAGACAATGTCTCACTGTGATATGCCACTGGATGTCCCTGTTGAGTAAGAACTGCCCCAATAGCATAGTCAGAGGCATCTGTCTCGATCTCAAACGGCTGCTACAAGTCTGGTAAGGTGAGCACTGGGGCAGAACAGAGGCGATTTTTCAATTCTTTGAACGCCTTCTGTTGAGGTTCCGACCAAAAGAATTTTTCTCTTGCTCCTCCTTTGGTGACTTGACTCAAGGGCCAAGTGATATGAGAGAATCCCAACATGAATCTGCGGTAGAAATTAGCAAGACCCAGAAAGCTGCGAAGCTCTGTTATAGTGGTCGGGGCTGGCCAATCCCAAATGACTTGGATCTTGGCTGGATCCACATGCACCCCCCTTTCATCAATAATGTATCCTAGATATTGAACCTGGGTCATGCCAAACGTGCACTTCTCCAAATTGGCACACAAATTATGTTGCCACAGTGTTTGGAGGACTTGTCGGATGTGATGAAGGTGCTCTTCCCAAGTCTTGCTGAAGATCAGAATGTCATCCAAGTACACCACTACAAATGAGTTGGTGAATGGCCGCAAGGTGTCGTCCATCATTCTCATGAAGGTTGTGGGAGCATTCGTCAACCCGAAAGGCATGACCAGCCATCAAAAAGGCCTTCCTTGGCTTTGAAGGCAATCTTCCACACATTGGAGGGTTCAATTGGTACCTGGTGATACCCAGACTTCAAGTTGATCTTGCTGAAATATTTTGCACCTTGGAGCTGGTCCATTGTATGTACTTGTCCTCATAGCTCCCCACGGGATAGTACTGTTCCTTGACGGTGTCTCGGAAAGAATTCCAAGTTGGTACGGCCGAGAACAGAGAGGGTTCTGTCTGATCCTTGTTCTCACAGTAGGTTTCCCACCAGTCCTTAACATGGGGGGTAGATTTGAGGAGTGCAAAAATAATCTTCTCCCAGTCTGAAAAGTCATGAACAGAGAAATTTCTTTCTAATAGATTCAACCATCTATCTACGGCATCTGCGTCTATTTGACCCTCAAATATGGGAATGTCAAAATTTACTTGTACATTAAAAGGAGTCGCAACTCCAGAGTGGCTACCGGATGCAGATGCGCCGCCGGTGGGCAGCCGTTGCAGGATCTGAGCAAAGATATCCATCATCACGTTCCTTTGTTTTTCGAGGGCCTCCTCGAGCAATATTTTGATAGGATCTCCTGCTCCCTCATCTTTCTTTTCGTCCCCCATGGGCGTCCGCCAAGGTTTGTGAGGCTGATCTTGCAAAGGTTCCGCCAGATCAAGCCCTAGCTCCTTATACCCCGACCTCGTTGGGGACATGCAAAGAAGGATCGAGAAAAAGCAGACCGCTGCGATGCAACGATCCATATTAATGCGGAATGCAACAAAATATACATATAACCATAAATACAAATATGCAACGGAAATAGCACTTCATTTCATTAATATCAAAGAATTGATATTTGCTTACAGACAGAATGGAAATAAACTAGCTAGGGTGCTGGTAGCGAATCTCTGGGAAGAGATGTGGCGGCTACGAGCCTACGGGCGAGGATTCTGATGAGGCTCGAGGGCCTATTTATTATTGAGAAACCATGGAGAACCCTAAACATCCAAAAACCTAACCCCTAGGAGATGAAGCGCCAAAACTATGGGCCCCGTTTGGGTAAATTGGTGTTTCAACTTCCCAGGGACATAACTTTGGCCTACTATCTCCGTTTGACGCACATGATAGATCATTAGAAAGCTCTGTCCGAGGACCACAACTTTCGGGATGAATTTCATTCCATGAAATTCGCTGGTAAAATGATGCCCAAAAAACGTCGTTTAGGGCCTCAAAACGGCTTCGGAAGTTCAGGACCCGAAAAATTGCTAAAAATAGTAAGTTATGCCGAAACTGAAAAACTGAAAGAGACAATGGTGGGGGCCCAAGTGGAATAGGCGGGTGGCCACCAATATCCACCTGGAGAGTATGACTAATGTGTCCAGTGCAGGGGAAGATGAACTAAAACCTACACTGTGTATGAGTCTCTGAAAAGGCCACTATGGTCACCACTGACTATAACACGACCTAGGGGGACAATCAAAAGACAAATATACATGCAAGGGAAGGAAACTTAACCCCAAAAAGGATCTAAAACAGAAACCCCCTTTAGATTTTCCTCCCAAGTGGTCCCAAAGTGATAAAAACATTGTTTGTATGCTTGCAAATTCTTCTATATCGTGCCACTTGAAACTAAGCGAAATTGGTCATGTCACCCTGCCTAGCCCAAGTCTGAACTCGTCCTTAACCCTTTTGCGAGGAGGGCTTCCCAGACCGCACTACTGCAAATAGATTTTATCCTTACCGCAAGCTGCTAAGTTTATTTTGTGGTCTTCGAGTGGTTAACTCACACTCCTACCTCCAAGACCATAGCCTAAGTTATTGTTGGTGTACTACCAAATTAAAGATGAATCAATTTTATTTTATTATCACGTTACTTTTAATGGTTGTTGTTTACACAAGTGGGAAGTGACGAGAAATTAAAATGGTGTGTAGGGCTCTTAGTTAGTCACCCTAATGTAGATATATGCAATTTTTTTGTTTTCAATTCGATGAATGATAGCTACGAGAGAGAAATATATTATCTAACACACCAATGCCTACTAAAATTCACTTTTCCATAAATATTCTTGAATGCAAAATATCCCAAGAATTTGAATTAATGACCCAAAAACACGCCAAAAATCAAACAAAGAAAAGAGACCAAAACAAGTCTCCCAAGATAGAATGCAAAGCACTCCAAAAGCGAAACAGCTAGGGAAACAAAACCCAATCAAATACACTCAAAGCAATCAAAACAAAAGCCAAAGTGAAAACAAAAGATGGCAGTGTCAATCAAGCTAGGGTTGCATCACAATGGCTCCACCAGGGCCAATGTTCTACAAATGACTAAACCAAACCCTATTGGTAAAGATGCATAAACAATATCTTAAAGAAAGCGATACAATGTGACAAAACAATTTGAAAAGAACTTGATGATATGACAATTTCACAATCAGTCACAACACCATCATTTGTGACACTAATGACCAAAAACCGAAGATATCACTCAACAAGAAGGAATGAAAATGAAAAACAATCCCAAAATCTGAATGTAAAATGTAAAGCAGGTCTAATCAATTGTTGAACACAACCAACCAAAACTGATGATAAAGTCAAGAGACAAAACTCAACACTCAATCTAAGGCACCCAATCAAAACTCAAGAAGAAAATCGCACAACAATGAGTAATGGAAGACCTCAAAAATACTAACCAAAATAGATCATATCAAATACATATGACAGTTGATCAACTACAAAAAAATGATATATCCAAATACATTTTAAAAATATCAGAAAGCAACAAAAATTTTGATGCCTAATGAAAGATAAAAAAATTCTCTAAAGAGGCACTTAACTAATCCTATTGAATAAGACAAATCTGGATCAGATCCAACAAGCACATAAGAAGCCTAGACTGTATAAATGCAGACAAGAAATTTTCATACTGAGATGAAGGGTCCTTCAAGGGCTAAAATCCCTAGCCGTAGACACAAAACTTCCTGGGAGGGGTCGGCCGCTAGCACAGGCCTTCCATCTAGTGGCTAAAGATCCCTGGACGCAGGCACATGCCTGTAAGGTAGCGGCTAACGGCTAGGGCTATAAAGTCCTCATACGAAGTCTATTTTCAATGATTTCTTTTTTTTCAACGAAATTCTGAGATGAATCCATATCTATGATCAATTCAATCAAATTTTTTATATAAAATTCCACAATTTTATTTTAAACGCACAATATATTATTCTCTCGTATAAAAAACAAAAAAACAAAACTCCAGCTCTAAGATCAACTCAGATATGAAGCAAATAAAATCAATTGAGATAAAAAAGAATCCAAAAAACTACAGAAAAATAAATGGGAGAGAAATAAATAGAGAAATTGATCAAAATCAGAGACAAAGCAGACATAAATTAAGTATGCTCTCATTGAAAGCACTGGTTCTGTTTCAATGGAAATCGCAAGGAGCTATTGCTCTGTGATCCTGTGTCAGATAGGACACCAGAAAGACATAGGCAGGACTAAGAAGATACACAATATCCCAATCCCATATGATCAACAAGCATCATGAAATTGGATTTATGTTATGAGGAAGAGAATAGTACCTTGCCTCGTCGAAGTTTCAGGATGGATCTTAAGTTTGTAGCAGAATTATTGTGCTCTACACGCGTGATCTACTCGATCCGCTTTAGAACTCAAAATATACACACAATCACAAACACTGAAGGACAACAAGAGATCTTCCTTGGAATATCATTAGATAAACAATGATATAAACCAATTACAAGATATGAAACATAATCATGTAAGGGAGAGAACACAAATCTTCATTAATCTCATAAAAATTATACAACGCTTCTATACCTTCGCTTCAACGTCTCCTCTCCGTGATCTGACAAAGTTTCCCCACTAGATGAATGAGTATGAAGAGCACTCACATAATACTAAGGCCTCGCAAGCTCTCTATATGGCAGCATAAGATCAAGATCTCAGCTCATAAAAATATTGCCTCTCAAAAACTAGCTCTCCCAAAATGGTAGATTTCTCGCCCTATAGTTTGGACACTCTCTTCCACACCCTTTCCTCTTGGTGAGACTATATAGGCTCATTCCATCCTTTGGGAGAATGTATCTATACACCTAGGAGCTTAAGAAGTTAGGAAACTTATACAATAATGGACCCCTAGCCAGCTCATACACAAGTGGGTCAAGTTGATTTCCTTGGGAATGGGAAACTATAGAAACATTTTTCACAATTATGAGATTTTTCTCAATTATCTCAAGTATAAATTAATTATATCTCATAATTATAATATTTTGGCACAATAATTATGAGAAGTTGCGCAATTATGTAATTTCACCCTTTTATCATGGGATAAATCTGACATAAGTAAAATAAAAGGTGAAAAGAGATGCATTTCAGCCAAACAAATGAGGTAAGTTGATATTGGGTTTCTCTCACTATAATGGAGTGTAAAATAGGGTTATAACAATATATCAGTTAGATAATAATAATACAGAATAGGTAGTGACATTTAGCCTTGACAATATATACATATAGACTTAATAGTGACATGACATGCTTAGTGACTTAGCACATAGACTTAACACTCATTGACATAACTCTTGATAAGTGATGATAACCCTATTTTACAAATTATTGACATGGGACATGCACAACAGTATATGATTTGTGATCAGTAGAAGTGACAAGACATATGTTGGTAGCTCTCCTTAGGCCAAGTTTGAAAGATATGGGATCAGGTCATAAAGATGACCTAAGGAAATTTGGTTTGAGCTATCATCACTCTTAACTGCCCGGTACAGGAAGTTTAGGTCAATATTATAGTTGACTACTTATGAGATCTCTATGCTTATTCATTAATAAGATATTCAATGCAGTGAAAAAGTATGCAGTGGTCATTGGTGGTATTTTTTATAGTGATGTGTAGTGGTCAGTGGTTGAATGTTGTACAATGATGAGATGATGTGGTAGCATCGATAGTCAAGGTTTGATGTGCAGTGTAGTAATCATTTTGAGAAGCATTATGCAGTGATAAACTTGGAAATTATTGTACAATGGTCATTGTCTACCATGATTTGATAGGGTATACAAAGCAACAAAATATTATTTAAAACCTTCTTATATTGATTCATAGAATATGGTGATCTAGTCTGGAAATTATGAAACATGATCCATTAGCTCGTTAGCAAGTGAATGGATACACCTTCAGGTTTTGGCCTGAGAACTCTTCAAGGTGATAGTGTGGTGCTAGGGCAGGTTGTAGTCTGCACAGGGTGTTGGAGTTTCCTTTCAATTGGTGTTGATAAATCATAGGGTGTTGTGGCATCCTTTCAATTGGGGATGATAAACTATAGGGAAACAAAGCATCCTTCTGACAAAAACTAGTAAATAGAGTGTTGGGGCACTCCTGAGGTTATGGCCTGACTCATAGGGAATTGGGGCATCCTTCCAATTGAAATAGGTCATTAGGGTATAGTAGTGTCGTATAGGTTGTAGCTTGTAAAAAATGGGGTTGGGTCCTCCTTAAGCTAGAGCTAAAAATTTGATGTAATTTTTAATTTTTAAGAGAAGAAGAAAATTACTAAGAAGTGTTCTATGGTATTTTACCCAAAGGTGGTTTTTCCACGTAAAAATATTTGTTTCTACGGTATTTTTTTTTGCATTATTGTAAGGTGTTTTTTACTATATTTTCTATACGATATTAAAATAATAATAATATTTTTGAAGATTAGCTAATTCTCTAAAAAATATTAATAAAGTGCTAATTTCTAAAAAAAATATTGATTCGCCCTCCCTCTTAGTATTTCCAACAATTGGTATCAGAGCATGTTCCTTCAGTAGTAGATTAACAACTGGAAGGAAGATCTCAGAGTGCATAAATGGGAAAATAAAAAAGGAAATACACCAAACGCTCAAAGGAAGTTTCAAGTATTGTAAGAGTCTCCAATTCTGAAGAAAATTAGTATTGTACACCAACTCCTAAATTTGATGAAGATAATTACTAGATATGGGAATCTAGAATGGTAGTCCATATGGAGGCTCGTAATGTATGGAAATTTTTTGTTTCTCGAGAGACATCTACTGACAAAGCTAAAATGTACAATATAAAATCCATGAATGTCATTTTTAATGTTACTCCAAACCCCATAAAAGCAAAAGTTGGTCAATGCTCAAGGACCAAAATTATTTGGGAGAGGCTCCATAATCTCTACTCAAAGAAGAATTCATTTCAAGATGTAAATATTGATAATCATGTGGAACCTGATATTAATGAATCAAACAAGTATACTCCTAAAGAAGAATTTTAAGAAATGAGTGAAATACAATTTCAAAATGGAGTTATCAGAGTTATAAAGGAACTCAAGAGTGAAAAGGAAAGGGCTAAATTTATGGAGCAAGAACTAAAGATAGCAAAAGGACATGTCAGAAGACTTAATAAGAAGAATGAAGAATCCAGGGAAATTATTAGAAGTCTTAGAATCCAATTAGAAGAGGCCAAAAAATTTGAAGAGTCAGAGAATCATACACTCAAATAAGAAGTTGCTCTATTGAAACTCCAAGTGCAGCATGCAAATTAGAAAGATAAATATTTGGCAAGTCAATTAAAGGAATTAGGTAAAAGTTACGTATATGAAGTTCATAAAAAGAAAAAGGAACTAGATATAACTATTTTAGAAATAGATAGGCTCGGGAAGGAAAATGAAAAGTAGAAGAAACGAATACAAGTTCTTAATAGAGAAGCAGAAAAGGTCTCTCTTCTAAAGTTAGAAATACAAGAGGTAGAAAGAAGAAGACAAATCTTGAAAAGTCAGTTTCAAGAAGTTCTTTCTCAAAATCAAGCAGAACTTTACACAACCCTTAATGAATTCAACAAGTTCAAGGATTGAAAAAAGTAGCATTTGTAGGTTATTGACGAGAATGCCTTCAAGGATTGGCCCAGTTGAAGATAAATGCAAAAGAAGCAGGTAAAGCTCCATGTGAAAAACACACAAGCTCTAAATATTTGTGAAGTTAGGATGAGGAAAACACTGAGAATATCATAGATTCAAAGAATGATGGCGAATTAAATAAGGAAAAAGGACAACGAAAGACTGCATTATCGCCTTTGAAGAAGAATATGTAGAAATTAATGTGTAGATTCTAAAATGCTCAAGAAATTTATGAAATCACAATACTAGAAGTTAATCTACTAATCTGCGGAAGAAAATTCATGATCGATAACATAAATCATTAACATGAAATAAGAAACTTCACATATGCATAGAGATTCATTTAGGGGAAATAAACTTCTCAAAATCCCTTTCTATTTGTATTGCATTAATTAAAAACTTTGGATGAATACAATATGCCTTCTCAAGGTTGAGCACAACCTGCACCTGTATCTTCTATCATTTGCCTGACTGATTAAACATGGCCAATACTTAGACAATTTTTAATCCCTCCAAGCTCCTAATTTCTTGTGTTGTTCCTTGAGGAATTAGGCCCATATTAATTAGGAAATTCCTCCAAAATGCTTGCGGAATTCCTTTAGGCTAATCACCTGACCAATACAATCAACTATACACTCAATCTAGTATATAATTAATTGTACACTTCCTTGGGAACTCCACCAAAACTGGAAAATTCAAATTCTCTGCATGCATGACCTAATTTAGGCTAATTAATTAGTTATCTAGATGATAACTAAGTGTGTTTGAAGTTCCACTTCCACAACTTGACCTTCCACTAGTTCCTCCAAAAATTCGAACTAGTTTAACTCACCATAACAAAATTTAACAGAATTAATTAATTGCTACAACTAAAATTAACTCAACCTAGGCTCCTAAAAGTTAGGAATGCACTGCACACAACTAAATTTCATGCCCCTAACTCAAATTAACTAAGTGAGTCTCCTATTTTTTAGGAATCATCTCAAGTAAACTGAACTTCGACTCATTAACTCGAATTATGTGTTATTAACTGAGTGACAAGAGCCATGTCACCTCAATTAATTCCTCCGAGTTGTTTACTGATGTGGAATTTAAAATTTCCTCAATTTTGATCAAGGAAAAATCAAAATTGAGACTCTCTTGCTGCATCTTCCACACTCCCTCTCAGCAAGAAAGGGTTCATCAACCACCCCTATATTACACCTGTGGAATGTATTGCATGCAACACCTCTCACTATTGTTGCTATTATCAAAACATATGCAACTAAGAGGCATCGAAAAAATAACATTGAATAAACTGTGTCTACAACTTTCTACTGGGAAATTGTGTTGTTGTTGACTTTGCTATTGAGCCTCCTGCTCTGCTATGAACATTGATCTGCACTCCTCAGTATCTAACTGACACTAATCCTCCTGATACTAAACATTGTGGGCTCTCGTATCAAGGTAATGATCCATGAGGAGAACACCTCAATGGAACTTGCCCAAATGTTTGCAATTATGAGACTAGGGATCTACATCACCCCACCTCACTCATCGAGGTATGGTTGCATGCATGGTGAAATATGATCTACTCAAATTATTGTTTCTACTACTTTGTTGTTGCTTCTGAACTGAATTTTCAACTACTTCAATAATGAGTACGATATACCTAGATCTTGAAGTATTAACTTACATAGGGTTTCTCCCTCTGAAACTAGACTCCCTCCGAGTTTCGATCTCCTTGTGGGAAATCTTGCTAATCCATAATCCACCAATATCAATGATCATATCTCCTTTTTTTGTTATTAAAAATTGTCCCACTGATCTTCCCACTAGAAGGCTCCTTGCTCCATTAAGAAGTATGCACATAGGGTATTCTAGATCTGCCCTAAATTAGGGCTGCATCAATCTGCCTCCTAAAAAATCATTAGTTCTTCAATGATAATTATACATGAGGACTTTAATGACTCATTCCAATGTGAATCATGCTCTGATATCATGTAAAAATTAATGTGTATATTCTAAAATACTCATTAAATTTTACTAAATCACATGACTAGAAACTACTATATTGATCTACAATCAAGAACACAAATCATTAGCATGAAAGAAGAAACATCACACATGCACAAATATTTTTCTAGGGGAAATCAACTTCTCAAAACCCCTTCCTATTTGTATTACATTAATCAAATAATCTGGATGAATACAATATACTTTCTCAAGCTTGAGCACAACCTGTACCTGTATCTTTTATCCACTCCCTGACTGACTAAACCTAACTAATAATTAGAAAATTTTAAATTCCTGCAAGCTCCTAATTCCTTGTGTTTTTCCTTGAGAAATTAGGCCTCTATTAATTAGGAAATTCCTCCAAAATTCATGCGCAATTCCTTTAGGTTGATCACCTGACCAATACAATGAACTATACACTCAATCTAGTATATAATTAATTGTACAATGCCTTGGAAACTCCACCAAAACTGGGAAATTGTAATTCTCTACCTGCATGAGATAATTTAGGTTGATTGATTAGTTATTTGGATGATCACTGAGTGTGGTTGAAGTTCCACTTCCACATATTGACCTTCCACTAGTTCCTCCAACAGTTAGAACTAGTTTAACTGGCCATAACTTAATTTAACTTAATCAAACTGCTACAACTGAAATTAACTCAACCTAGGCTCCTAAAATTTATGAACCCAATGCACATGACTGAAATTCATGCCCCTAACTTGAAATAACTAAGTTAGACTCCTATTATTTAAGAATAAACTCAAGTAAACTTAATTTCAACTCATTAACTTGAATTATGTGTTCTAAAATGAGTGACAAGAGCCATGTCACCTCAGTTAACTCCTCCAAGTTGTCTGTTGATGTGGATTTTAGAGTTTTCTCAATTTTAATTAAGGAAAAATAAAAATTGAGACTTTCCTCCTACATTTGCAATAGAATAAATACATAAGACCCTCTAGGTACGCTTGTTCATTTAATGGTTATTATTTTTCATATACCAACTATTGACATATGGCTAGATATTGTGAGGTTGTTGATAGGTACAATTATCAAATACCACCACCTTCGAAGAAGAATGAATCCAAACAGATAACTCATCCAAGTACACTCATTTATTTAATGGTTATTTTAACTCATGTATTAACTATGGACATATGGCTAGGGATTATGAATTTTTTGACAAGTCCAATTACCAGAAGCATCTGCAAAACCCTAGAAGCGAGTTTGCAAGATCACGATACAGGTTCCATGAGGATTTTGTCAACAAAAATTACATGCCATATAGACCAAACATTGAATGTTTCAAATGCCATAACTATGGCCATATACCTTGCAATTGAAAATTCCAAATGGAATCTTCTATGGATGACATGGAAAGCTTCAAATGCCATAATTATGGGCACATAGCTCGAGAGTGTTGGTACAAACCAAACATTGAATTTTATAAATGTCATAACTATGGGCACATAGCTCAATATTGTAGGTACAAGAAGGTCTAGAAAGAAAAACATGAACAAGAAGATCAAGTAGATAAGAAAGTCTCGGAAATCATGCTTTCAATATTTGTAAGGGTGAAAGCTAATGATGAATCAACAAGTGCATTGGAAAATGACACACATTAGGATGATCGAACTGAATAGTTAGGTGATATATTATTTTGAAGATATCTATGGCATAGGTATACAATTGACAAATATGCAACATTGGCAAAATAGCAGCATCAAGACAAATGTTTCAAAATCCATAACAGGTTTAGGGGTAGAAGAACAGTTAAAGGATTACAGGTCCATATTGATCATTATTTACATATTATTAGAATAAGGCTTCTCATTAGGGGGAGCACTTGTAGATGACATGTGCACAGGAAGTAGGAAAATTTTTAGGGGGAATCACCCTTTTCCATTGATGTAAAAGGGGGATAGAAATCATGAGAAGGAGATTTAAGTCATGAGAAAAAGATGAGAGCATCAAGCCATGGGGGGGATTTTACTCATAGAAAGAGTACGTTTGTTGCCATCAATGACAAAGGGGAAGATTGTTGGATGGTGTTGTCATTGATATCAACCCCTGGAGTTGACTGAGTTTGACTTTGACTAAAAACACTAGACATTAATGTCAAATTATAATGAACGCTTCTTACTAATTTTTCGATTACCTCAAGTTGGCAACTACCGTGTTTGATGGTTGAATTCCAGGTCCTAGTGTTTGGGCTCCCTAGAATGAGGACATACCCTGACTCTGTCAAGGTTTTTTGGCATGAAAATCCATTGAGTTTGGATTGGATATCCACATCATTAGATTCTCCTATGAAATATGTTTCTCATGGTATGTGGCATGCCATGTGCTTCTTCCTGATTTGAGAGATATTCAGAGTTGAAGTTGATAACCCCATTTGGTGGGCTAAAACCCCATAAGAGTGTGACTTGCCATATATTCATTGGTTGTGGGCATCAAAATTTAGTATTAGGATTTATTACCTTGCTTTATGGAGAAACTATAATTATAAGAAGTTAACAATACACATAAATTATATTCCCTTGTCTAAAAAGGTCAAATCCCCAACCATAAGAAAAATAAACTTTTCCTTTGGGTTTAAGCCAATCAATTAATAAGTATTTATTAATAAATAATTAAAGTTTATCAAGGCTTAACTAATCCAAAGTGTGACATCCCTAGCCAAGGTTCTCGTACTAAGCCATATAATAGATGTTAATGGAAATTTCATGCAATGTTTTGAAATCAACGGAAAAAGGGGATTGAGTTTAAGGGACATAGATTCCAAAGCTAGGGAAGGAGGATTGTTGCTTGGGATGTTGTGGTTTCTTATGCAAAGGAGAAACATAATTTGCAGGACCACCATTGAAGGCTAGCTACTGCATGAATTCAATGAGTTGGTTCTTGAAATTAAATGGGTTATGGGAAAGTAATCAGGCCTATGCTTGGTTGAGAGAACACAACAAGCAAATATGACATTAATTTATGAAGGGGTGAAAACAACAATAATACATTAGTAAATAATGTTGGCAAAAATACAGGGCATGGACAGGATGATCCATTCGAACTCCACATGAAAATCAAGGGAGTGATCTATTCAAAGAGGAAGGGAAATCAAAAGAAGGAGGGGGGGTTACATTCGACTCCATGCAATAAGGGAACAAAATACCCCTTTCTTTTTGGGAGCGGATAGATAAGGGATGGAGATAAAACCTCCAAAAAAAATTTCAACAGTTTATGTTAAAGATAAGAGAAGAGAAGGGGATCGGTTCTCTGTCACCTAGAGGTTGTGGGTTGAGTGATCGTCTCTGTAGCCTTGCAATAGCTTGGGGTCCCTGAAAGTTGTTGGTTGAGATAGGATCCCTAGATCCCTATAATAGGTTGGGTCCCTGGAGGTTGTAGGTTGAGACATAGGTTTTTGTAGCCTTGTAACAACTTGGGTCCCTTAAGGTTGTGGGTTGGGATGTGATCTCTAGAACCCTGTAAAAGCTTGGGTCCCTTGGAGGCTATGGGTTGAGATAGCCACTATGGAGCCCTGTAACAACTTGGAAGGAAACCATCCTAAATCCAAAATAGAGACATGATTGATCACAGTCCTTGGTTACTACCTTGATTAATATAATGGGTTATGGACTCCCTAGGATTGGGTGAATCATTATATGTGCATGTGGGGGTGAGGTTGGGCACCTCTGGACTCCCTTTGTAGGCAAGAAAGATATAAACAACTATGGGCATTGAGGTGGAGGTCCTCTAGCGTCCTTAATTAACTGGAACCTTATGTGTGGTCCTGGAAGCAAGCATTTCCCCCTCAAACTCTGGAATATGACTCAGAGGTGGCATTTGCAAGTAGAAGTGGTTGCAATTGTCTATGGTTGGGTGGAGATTCAAAGCCTCGAACTCAGTTTCCTTGTAGACTTAAAGATACGTATTTGTGAATCTTTCTTGCATTTAATGGATGATGTTGCATTTTTGTTTGTAATAGATATGGAAAACAGGAACTGAAATTGTGTTATTGTGCATATACCTGTGGTGCAACCATGAAGGGATATTTCCCTGAATTGTATGTTGAAGATACATACATACATATATAACATACACACACATATATGTTTGTGCTTAAGCTTGAAAGTAAACATGTGTAATAAATTGCAATGGAAGGAAAAAATAGAATAATATCGTATACAGATTAAGAATTCCCATAATTCTGCATAATAGATTAAGCTTGTAAGGTACTTAAAAGCGAAAATGGCACATCACCGTAGTGGAATATTCACATTGATTTTGAAAAAGAAGTAGAAAGAAATGTCAACCACTTCATTAGAATTATCCACATTGTAAACTAAAAGAAATACGACCAAGATCTAAAGGAAATTTTAGCAAAATTGTACAGTAATGCATATCGTGACCAAATTACCAAGATAGCGTGGATAGGGTGTGTAGCTAGAGTTGTGGGAAAGAGGCAAAGGATAATGAGGTAGAATTAGTAGAAGCATACAGTTGAGCGAAAGGACGAGAAATGCCATGGATGGCGATGAAAGTGTTGGAGAAAACATTAGGGTCTTGGATGGCCACATAATTGGTTGAAACATGTGGGTTCTCCTTTCTTGGGAAAAAAAAAAAAGCAGAGAAGTTGGTGGTCATGTTGAAACATGTGGGTTCTCTTTTCTTGGAAAAAAAAAGAAACAGATAAGTTGGCGGTCACCAGCGACAACGATGAAGGATCTCCGGCCATGAAATAACAACAATATTCAATAATGTTTAATCAAATACAAATGTGGTAATTCAAAACTACTTAAATTACATATTTTTATTTTTCAAATCATAATTTTTATGATTTAAGATTAGTTAGATAGTATATTTTTAGTAGTCAAATCATTATTTTTTACTATCTAATTTAATGCATTAACTATCTAAATTAATTCAAAATCCTAATTATAATATAAAATCATAAAATCCAGAAGCTAATAAATTCCCCGATTCCCAAATAAAAAATATAACTAAAAAAATATATACCCATTACCAACGTCAGAGCCTAAATTCACAAATGATTATCAAGGGAATTTTATATTTTTTCTTATGAAAATCTAATGTTTATTTAGACAGCGTTCTTGGAGCAGCGGTTATGGCGAGTAAATGGCCTATAGTTTTTTCGGTGGCATCCTTTTAACAGGTCAGATTCGCGGCGTGGTGGGTATCTTCAACATTATAAATCTATATGCTCCATATCAAAATAGGGCTGATTTCTAGAAGCGCATGCAGGACTCAGGAATTCTCTCCCTTCAAAATTTGATAATTATGGGAGATTCAAATTTTACTCTACAAGTTGATGAAAATTGGGGTTCTCATGCCTAGTTGGATCCTTTGGCTACCTATCTGAACAACATGTTCTATGACAGGCATATTATGGATATTCGACCTCGGCCGATTCTACCCACGTGGTCCAAAAAACGTGCTGGGGATTCTTATATTGCAAAAAGAATAGATCGGACGTTGATTAAGGATGATCTCATGCAAAGTCTATGTGATCCAAGGGCGGCCATCCACATATCGGATGTATTCGATCATATGCCTATCACATTCTCTTGGAAAATTGATGCAGGAAAAAAAGGCGTGGCTTTTAAATTCAACAGGGCATGGCTGGGTGAGGAGGAATATGTTAATATGATTAGATGCCTGGAGGAGGACCCTGATGATATGGCGCTTTCGGTATGGGACAATTTTCAAGCCAAGATGACGAGGATTAAAGTGGCTACAAAAATATGGGAGACGAACAAAAATTGGCATTGAGGAACGAGCTGGATGCTATTTCGCAAAAAATAAGTGACTTATATACTGGTATGGTGGATGCTGCCCCAAATGAGGAGACTTTCAGGCTCTTAAAGGAATTGGGGAACCGGAAAAAGGAAATTCTGCTCATCGAGAAGATAACATGGAAGTTAAAGAACAGGATTACATGGTTAAGGGAGGGCGACCAAAATACCAAATTTTTCCACAAATCGGCATCTGACAGGAGGAATCGAAATTCCATATGGCGTATCATGAAGGAGGATGGATCTTTCGCTATAACAAATGCGGAAATTCAAGTGGAGGCTTATAGTCATTTTTCCAAATTTTATCAAGCTCATCAGGAGATTGATGGGGTAAACCAGACTTGGATGCTGGATCATATTCAAAGAATTTTTGACAATGATGTTATTGATGCTCTTAACAGACCCATCATGAGGGATGAGGTTCATGCCACAATTAAATCTTTTGCATCAGATAAATGCCCAGGCCCTGACGGTTGGCCCTCTGAATTCTATCTGTTTTTCTTTGTTCTTATGGGCAATCTAATCACTGAGGTTGTGGAACAGACACGCATTATGGGTCATATGCCAGCCTTCTACAATTCAACATTTATTTCTCTTGTTCCAAAATCAGGGACGCCATCAACCTTTTCAGACTTCCGTCCAATTGCTCTCTGCAATTTGATTTATAAAATCTCCTCAAAGATTATTGCAACCCATTTTAAGATCACCCTTGAACAGCATATCTCTCTGGAACAATATGGGTTCTTGAAGGGACGATCCATACACGATGCTATTGCTGTCGCCCAGGAGGTCTTCCATTCCATGCACAGTGAAAAAATTGAAGCGTTGGTCATGAAAATTGACTTGATGAAGGCGTATGACTCTATTGACTGGGTGTATGTTCGTCTCCTACTACTCAGAATTGGTCTGCCTGTATCCATCATTCGTTGGTTTATGTCATGCGTCACCACGGTAAGATATGTTGTATTAATTAATGGTCTCCCCACAAATTTCTTTAAGGCGGGTCGGGGCCTACGCCAGGGGTGTGCATTATCCCCAATGATATTCATCTTAATCATGGATGGTTTTAGTAGAATGATGCACAGAGCTGAGCGGAATGGATATATATCTGGATTTGTTTTTTCTTTGACTATCAAGACCACTCACTCACTATTTTTGGACGATATGCTGCTATTTGGATCATTAAACAGAAATAAATGGTTCTATGTACATTTATTACTGACAAAATTTAGCTCTGTTACGGGACTTCACATCAATTATCATAAATCTATTCTCATCTATGAATTTGGAGACATGGAGGATATCTATTTTATTGCTGATTTTCTGGGTGTTGATCATAGACATGCAACAGAGGGCCTTAAATACTTGGGTGTATTTATCAGGCCTTGCAAATACAGGAATCGAGACTGGAGATGGTTGGTGGATCGTTATCAAGCGAGGATTGGAAAATGGACACAGAGATGGTTATCTCTTGGTGGCCGACTAATCATGGTACAGGCAGTCCTCACCCAGCTCATGGTATACTGGGCACATATTTTTTATTTGCCGCAACCGATCATCGATGAGATAAACAGAATTTATGCACACTTCTTATGGGGGGGTTGCTATACAGATCACAAATATCACCTGGTGAAATGGAAATTATTGTGTAGGGCCAAAAAACACGATGGCTGGGGTATATTGGATTTTAGATCCTTTAATTCTACGCTTCTGGTCAAATCTTTATGGAGAGCGTTGACTGGTGATGGTATTTGGAACAAAATTATATATTGCAAGTATATAACGGGAGAGCCTTTGTGCCAGCTTATTTGTCATGATTTTTATATTCCTCCCAACATATCTGCTATCTGGAGGAGCTTATGCAGAGTTTTAGATCAGGTTGCTTCCCGCCTCACCTGGAGATTTGGCGATGGTCATGCTATCCCGCTGGGAACAAAACTGATATACGGGGCCTCCATTGACCAGTCGCTTCCACCTGAGATCATTCACAGATTGGCGCATAATGGTATTTTTTATCTGTCGCAGGCCATTCACCATTGGACTTTCAGTGCCCCTATTTATAAATCTGCAGATCTGCTACATCTCGAAGATGACGACGCTGTTGTTTGGTCAAATTATACTCTCTCACTTAGGATGGTTGGTCTATGTTATGATGCGGGGGGTGATCGCATTTCATGGGATGGTGCTCTTAGTGGGGGGGCTGTTATTGTCTGTGACATATACCAAAGCATTAATATATCTCAATATTCTGACAATATATCCACCATTTTTTATCAATTTTGGGGTAATCAGATTCCTACAAAGATAATATTATTTGCCTGGCTTGTATGGAAAGTCAAAATATTGACATGGGATAATCATCTCAAGCGCAGGTAATGCAGTCCCAGTCGATGTTCTATTTGTCATATGGCGGAAGAATCGATTGTCCACATCTTTTTTAGCTGCCCCATCATCATGAGATTGTGGTGATTTTTCAGTGATTTTTTAATGGACCCTACTTGGATTCCTACAGATTTTATATCTGTGGCGGAGATATGGGGGAAAAAGCATGGAACTTACAGGCACCTTCCCTTCTTCTTCATATGGGAGGTATGGCTGGCTCGAAATAGGCATATCTTTCAAGAAGCCCCCTTTAATATTGAGAATATTTTCCGTGCTATCAAAAAATGGATTGATGACAGGCCTACAACCCGGGATATGGTGGTGGATGGATCTATCCGGTTGAGACCACATGAGATCTCTATACCTACTTTCTTTTTTGATGGTGCCTGTGCAGATGGTGTTATTGGATGTGGGGCTTGGGTCAAGTTATCCCAGGAGGAGCGTATACACTATTACTGGAATGGTGGTATTGGTACTAACAATATGGCTGAGATCATGGCCATCTGGGGCGCTCTTCTCGTGGCATGCCACTTACATCTCCCTCATATATCCTTTAATGGTGATTCCAAGCTGATTGTTGATGGTATGATGGGAAAAATTTCTCTCTCTTATATAGGCATCCAAGGCTGGCTAAAAAGAGCTACAAGATTATGGAGCAGTTTGAACCGTCCCCCCATTCATCACATATTCAGAGAAAATAATAGCAGGGCGGATGGATTATCCAAAAAAGGCATGCGCGTTGTATTTGGCAGTATCTACATGCTCCATTACAGAAATGGTTCTGTGATATGGCAGAACACCATCCCTTTCCCATGATCCTATAAAACATCAATGATGGATTTTGTTTTTTGTTTCATTTTCAGATAATGTTTTTATTTCAGGTTTTTCATCGGCACCAGAAATAATAGATGATGATCTTCCCCTATGTGCCTTTCTATTATTGTACTATTCATATCATGTCTCCAGCGTGCACACTGTCTTTCATTTGCGGCTCCATGGCACCACAAGCGAGCCAGATACTTTTTTTTTACTCTATACCGATAGGTGGTTCTTAATCTACAGGGATTCGGCCATATCATTGATGGCCTATATCAACAAGACAGACTGATCCTATCTCATTTTCTGAAGGGGTATACATATCAAGCGAGCCTAGCATATTCATTACAGATGGATTGGGGTTAAAATGGGCAGAACGATGATCTTTTGCTATTTTCACTATCAAGCGAGCCTGCACGACAAACATTTGCTTTTTCAAGATCAAGCGAGCCTGATTAATTTCTTCAAGTGTGATTTCAATTATTTCAACAAGCGAGCCTGGAATTATTTACAGATGGACCGGTTTCTCAATGGCCTGGAAGATGATCATTTACCCACGGGACTATCAAGCGAACTGATATATAGACTATGTGGGGTTTTTGTATGTCATTATATGTATCTTTGCTATATTTTCTCTATTATATCCTCTGGATTAAGATTGCAGGTAATAAAAAGCGAGCCTAAAATGGTGTTGAGTGGCTTCTCCACTCCCTATATTTTGTGCCTCTTCGACTGGATCTTTTCATTTCTATGAACTGATTTGTTTAAATGATGGCTTATAGATGTTTCTCCTCTGTTAATTGAGGATCAATGTTATGTCCATGTATTGTTATTATCAATATAATACAGATGTTTTTTTCCTCTGAAAAAAAAAATGGCTTGGAAAAAATGTATGGAGCGGCGGTTATGGCAAGGAACATAATGGGGAAGTTGGGTTTGTAAGGAACTATGAAATATTTGTTGGGTTTCAAAGATAATATTCAGCGATGGCTGATTTCTAAAATTATGTTTGAATTCGGGAAGAAAAATTTGGGCATGGGTGGAATTATACAAAACTTCATGCTCAGCAAATTCTTTGTTCTCTAATATTCATTTTCTATTATGGTCTTTTCTGTTATCCTCCCCCAATGTCGTTGCAAGTATGTGGTGAGATTCTTTATCTCAATTTGTGTATGTGGTTCAACCCTCCGTGTTCGTGCATTGCAGAAAATAGTTTGCACCATCAAAAGCAGATATATTGTGAGGGTAAAAAAATTGTAAGCAACTGGTGTGGGCATGAACATGGACGCTTAATAAGAAAAGAGTTAAGATTGACCTCAGAGCTTTACCATCTCAAATTATAGAGCATTTGTTGTGGGTGGGATGCTTATAATTTAAATTTTTACAATGCAGAGGAAATCAATTCATTCTGATGCAGAAATAAACATCCTTAGTGTTGAGATCCTCATAACTATTTCTTGATAAGTTGCAGGATATTATAGATAGAAAGTCCTAGTGCCTGGTTTTCAAGCATTTTTTTCTATCTGGAGGCCAACGATAGGAAGAAATTAAAATTGATGTGATCAAAGTTACTTCCAAGGATTTTGAGAAGACATAGTAAGAATCAGTATTTGGATTTATCTCTATGCTCTTAGATCACAAGTAAGAGTCTAGGGCATAGCAGCATTTTCGAAAATCATTTGAAACACTATGTAATCTAGTTGTCTTTAGTGTGATTTTTTTGGAAGTTTTTTTAGTTCTGGTCTAATTTCTTTAAAATATTGAAGGAATTCGTTGAAATAAAAATCTTTATGGGTAAATTTTGCACAATTGAAGTGCCCTAGGGTTTTTAACAATGTTGAATCCATATTTACAGTAAACAAAACCAGTTTAAATAACACAAATCAAGATTTCACATCAAATTTTTTGGCCGGATTAAGGAACCCAAAACTCCAAAAAAATTCATTAAAGACAACTCCTATGCAATGTCCCTCCCTATGTAATGTCCCTACTCTCAGGCACAATAACACAAATCAACATTTCACCTCAATTTTTTAGGCTGGATTAAGGCACCGAAAACTCTTGTCCTTACTGTCTCATGTCCTTACTATCAGGCGCCTCCTGTCCTTACTGTCAGGCGCAATGTGCCGCATGTATTTGCACTATAATGATAGTTGTTTTCACAAATGGACCATGGTTGTAATGACAATTTTCAGAAATAAAAGTGTAGACGAAAGTGGAGGGGTAGAGTTTCAAAAGAAAACAATGACAGTTGTGGCTAGAACCAATGGTAGGAAGTGAAATGAAAAGGTTGATGTCCATGGTGAGCTCTTTCAAAAGAGAACAGTTTCGGTGTAATTAATTGGGTGTAACTAGCAATTGCACCAAATGTTGCAAAGGAAACGTTGTAATGGAGTGGATGTTGCCAAAGTGAAATTTTGGATCTTATTTAAAGAGGGGGGTCTCAGGAATTGCATCATTGACATGACAAGAGTATCCTTAGTATCAAGTTATCTCCTTTTGGTTATTTAGTGTAGTTGCCAAAGAATGCACTGTAGAGATAAAGCATATCTCTATCCTTAGCAATTATTGACCAAAAGACTTTGATTTGGTCTTTTGGTTATACATACATATGTATTTGCAGTGAAAACACTTACGTTTGAAGTATTAGCCTACTTGAATGGTTGTAATTTATCCACCCGTTATTGTATATGAAAACTTTATTTGGGATTCAAGATTCCTTGAAATTGATATAACTCTCTTGGGTTTCATTTAAGTCCATTTACATTGTTCCCCCAATTCAAACTCTAGCAAACATTTCTACCATTTGGTTTCCAAATCATAGTGACCTGCATCAAATTGTTTTGGAAAATTATAAGAATATCAAGTTACAGCTAAAATATGAATCTTTTGAACTCAAGGATGTTGACAATCTCAAATTACTATACTCTACCACAAGTATGGTAAATTTGAATAATGAATATTGTTTGGTCAAGGAAAAGGTACATTTTACCGCTATCTTTACCACGATTTGTCATTTACTTTTATATGTTTTTCCTTCATCTTAGCAATAAATTAAAAGAAAATAATGCAAAAGTAAGGTAGAATGAATTATTGATAAAAGGTGTGTTTAATAGCATAAAACCAGATTTTTTTTTGTCTTTATTGATAGGGAATCGAAACAACCAAACTGCTTACTAGAATGACCGAATAATAGTAGACAAGAGAAGCAAACGGAATCGTGTCGGTTCCTATGAATTAATGGAAGATATAGAAGCACCCCTATTCTTGAAGTATTCAGTTGATAGCTATGAAACCTCAGGATCTCCTGATCCTGAGGATTCGTTACTCTATTTTATTTCACCTTTAAGTTATAAAATGTTGTAGGTGAGAGAGACATGGAGGTTATTCATGTATCATAAGTCTCCTGTAATAAACTTATTTGGACAGAATCGTCGAATTCGCGTTAATGTATTTCTCCATTGATTAATGAAGAGATTGGCATTTTTATTATAAACAACTTCTGAGTATTTCTTGGCAGAATAATTCTAGAGGCTTCAAGCCCAGTCCCTGGTGGTTCTCCTGTTGTTCTGTGCTATATGTTTATTTATGAATCTTGTAATTTTAGTTATCCTTTGTGTTTTATAGCATTATCATTCAATTTTTTAATCGCGGGCATGATATGTTATAATTTCCTTTTCAATATATTCAGTTTATCATTAATATTCTCTTATCATGAAGTGACGCTTTTACATTCATTAGACTAGTTTCAGCGTAGTTATTGTTCGATTTTGCATACAGTTATTTCTTGAGTCTTTCTATCATAAGTGTGAATTTTTGGTTTAATGTTTAATTATGAATGATGCTATTGTTGGAATCACAATTGTTGTTAGACCAAAACCCACAGGCATTAGTCTTCACTACAATCACCAAAGTTAGGATCCATGAGAGGCAGTTAGTCCATGTCACGAAACACATGGGGAGCGTTGAATCCAATGTCCAACAATCTCCCCCCCAACGCGAGCCGGGTAAGTTTCAAACTCGAGACCTGTCGCTCTGATGCCAATTGTTGGAATCACGATTGCCGTTAGACCAAAACGCGCAGGCATTAGTCTTTGCTACAATTGCCAGAGTTAGGATCCACAAGAGGTCGTTAGTCCATGTCACGAAACACACAGGGAGCATTGAACCCAATGTCCAATAGCTATTAGTTGAATGATAGAGTATTCCACTGCAAAATCTTAAATAATTGATTGTTGTTCAATTCATTAGGACTGTTGTTCAATTCATTAAGGTAGTTGTTCAATTCATTAAAGTGTGTTGTTCAATTGCAATATATTCTTCATTTCAGTATTGAGTGGTTATTTCTGCATAAGCTTAGAACAAGAGTTGATTCCTTTGATTGGTTTGAAGTAATTCATAATTACTTTTGAGTTTATTTGATTGAACTTCAAGAATTAGATAACATTTCTCACAATAATTTAGAATAGTTAGCCTCTGATTTCACTCGCATATATTTTGCTTGCACTCTCGAAATAGAAAGACTTTCCCTGAGTTGATGATTATTGTGAAGCATTAAGTTTATCTTTAATAATCACCTTTTTGAACCAACATTTTGGCATTGTTGCTGGGGAGAGTGTTTAGGAGTGATGTCTTTTTCTTTTTCCTTTTGTTGTGAAAGAATTAGGTATTGAAAACAAGAGGTAAGAACCTATGCACTAGCAAGAAAAAAACTTGCTCTCCAGCCCGCTTCTTAGCAATTGTGTAGAGATTAATAGGATAGGTGTTTTTTTTTTGTCTAGGAAGAAAAAGATAGAATTAGATCAAAACCCCCCACTTAAATCTGCAAAACCCAAGGGATCGATGGCCCTTGGAAAAACAACATATATAGGAAAAATCATTAAGAAGGTTGAATCTCAAGCATCCGTAGGACCTAGAAAAATTCCTGCAAAGATTCCTACTATAATCCCTTAGGCAACAACCTCACCATCTGCAGCCATCCTAAGATTCATAGTGTAACAGAAGGGTCTAGACGAAGCTTTCAGACTATAGAACACTTAAGTCCTGAGCCTTCGAGACAGGGAAATTCTTGCAATTTGCAAGAAGGGAAGGGAGAAACCAGTAGTGCAGTACAGGTAAAAAACCCAAAGCCTGGATCTCCTGAGATAGTGGTTGAGACAGAGACACCCAATTTTTCCAAATGAAGGAAGTGTTGCAAGGCCTCCTCCAAATCCACCTCCTAATTCCACTCAAATTATCCTCCCGGATCAAGAAATCCCTGAGGGTTATTGGAACATCTTTGATCAGATGGTGCACAACCAACCACAGAGACAGACATAAACATTGGAGTATCCCATTGTTGATCGGCTGCAAATTCCCCTATGAAATTTATTTCTTTACGAAACATCCCCACCTTCCATGGTCTGACCTCGAAAGATCCAGATTCATTTTTATTTGAATTCGATGTTTTGTGTAGGGGATATGACTACACCATCGACCCTCAAAAACTAAAATTATTCCCCTCTACATTGAAGGGTGGAGCACTACGCTGGCTTATGGGGATCGGTGGAGGAACCATTAATAGTTGGGATCAGATGAAAAACTATTTTCTTAACAAATATCAAGATTGCTGTCGGACTCGAGAACTAAAAGATGAAATCTTCAATATGTCTACAAAAGGCAATGAGACATTAGAAGAATATGTTGAACGATTTTAGTATAATTTTCAAATATCTCAATATACTACATTGTCTAAAGATATTTTGAAAGCAGCAATGATTGAAGGAATGAAAGAGGAATGGGTAGAGACACTTAATATGATGGGAAAATGGGACATCTATCAATAAGGATGTGATGACATTATTGCATTGTGTATCAGGTGCTCTCGAGGTAGTACGCAAAGCAGAACAACTGGACGGGATTCAGTTACGAGGAATTATAAACAGTCAGGTGGCAGTGTGACCAGAGAAGAATTTGATAATCTCTTAGAATATTTTAAAATTGATATCTTAGGCACCCTCACAACATAGGTAGATGTCTTAAAATCCAAGCAGAATCAAGATTTAGCAGAACATAATTTGGTTGTTTTTTGCCCACGTTGTCGAAAGAAGCACAGCTAGCAGGAGTGTCCACTAGACATGGTCCAAACATGTGCTATTTGTACCAAGGACCATGCCACTGACCAATGCCCTTCACTCTTAAGGTTGAAAGCGGTTTTTAAAGATGCAGAAGAAGAAACAGAACTGGTGTATCTAATGAAGCAGTGTCAGCAATGGCAAGCACGACCAAGTATGTCACAAGACCCGTCTTAGTTATTTTCTCCTCCACAATTTAATCAATAGAACTCTGGAACAGAATGGTAGGGCCAATCACCTTTTTTTTCCTGGACATCCCAATCATTTTCCATGCCTCCTTTGCCAAAAAAATCCCCTTTAGGTAATATTTGGTCAAGTTTTCCTTTCTCTCCTCCTTACTAGAAAAAAATCCATATTAGTTCCAGTGGCCTGCCTCCACTTCACATAATAAAAATTGGTCTCAAAAATGATAGCGACCCCTAGGAATGACCAATTTACCTATGGGAACAGGGGCTCAGAATCAACCCACATTACCATCTCCATACCCAGTCCAACACAATCCTCATCCTATTATGCGTCCTCAAATGCCAGCTCAACCCAATCCTAATCCTAATAACAGACCGGTTCAGCTAATCCAGATTGTTGAGAACCCAAACTCCAAAACTGAACAGAAGGAATGCAATGAACTTAGGCTGATATAAGGGTGTGTTATTTCACCTAAAGAAGATACTGCCCTACCACAACTTGATTCTGAAATTCCAATAGTACCTAAACAATCAACTGTGACAGAAACAGAGATAAAGCAGGGGAGGGACATAGTTGACGAAAAATATCCTAAAAACCTTATTATTTCCTCTCCTCCATTCCCTAAGAGATTAACATTACCTAAACCAATAGTCTCTTCAGAATTTGATCTCCTAGGGGAATTAAAAAACATTTGCATTAAAATTCCTCTCCTACAGGCTATACAAGATATTCCCATCTATGCCAAAACAATTAAACAATTGTGCGTAAAAAAATAGGTGAGGAAAGCAAAAATTGCACCAGTTGTTCATGCAGTGGGAGTATTGTCAGACTCAATCTTGGGTAAAGATACACCAATAAAATACGAGGATCAAGGAAACCCCATAGTCACAATACATATCTCTGGCCACTCCTTTTCAAACACATTAATTGATTTGGGGGCAGCCATTAACATCTTAACTACAGAAACCTACGAGACATTGGGTATAACAGCCTTGGAACCCACATCTACCTTGTTGGAACTTGTTGACAAATATGTTGTCAAACCAGAAGGTATATTACAGGACATCCTAGTTTCTGTGGACTCATGGGAGTACCCGGCAGATTTTCTAGTTATTAACCCAAAAATTAGGTTATATGGACATCCCCTGATATTGGGACAACCTTGGTTAGCGACGGCGGATGCCTACATAGGCTGTCAAACAGGAAGCATGACCATTTCTAGAGGATATGCCATAAATAATATTTCCATATACCCCCCTGCCAAACCAAGTCTTCCCACTGTAAATATTCACAAACAACCACATACATATTGGGAACAAAACATTCATTCACCACTGAAATAGTTGAAGCACTTGAATTCAAAGATCAAACTGAAGACGATGTAATCAATAACTTTATAAACCAACCATCTAGCTCGGAAAAATTAAAGTGCCAAATGTTAAAATCATTCTTGATAACGAAGCACAGGAGGACCCCTTAGTATACATTGATGACCAGCACATACACATGACTGTTGTTCGCAAAAGCATGCCAAATGAAATTGAGCTAGGAAAAGTTTTAAACGTGAACAAAATTTTGGACAGTAACCAGCAACAAAAGCTCGTTAAAATTTTACAAAATATAAGGTAGCCTTTGCTTGGGAATACCCAGCATGAAGGGTAAAGATCCTCAAATATGCACACATCACATTTATACTAAAAAGGATGCTCAGCCTATTTGGCAGCCTCAATGGAGGTTAAACCCGCATCTGAAAGAAATTGTAAAAGATGAATTACAAAATTTTCTAGATTTAAACTTCATTTATCCTATTTCAGATAGCAAATGGGTCTCTCCTTTAGTAGTCATTTCTAAAAATAATGGTAAGTGGTGAATGTGTGGATTACATAGAACTAAATAAATCCACACAGAAAGACCACTTCCCCCTCCCTTTTATTGATCAGGTCCTTGATACATTGGCAGGAAAGTAGTTCTTCTCTTTTCTTGATGGTTTCAATAATTAATCAAATCCAGATAGCCCCTGAAGACCAAGATAAAACAACCTTTACCTGCCCCTGTGTTACATTTTCCTATAGGGTATTTCCATTCAAAGTATGCAATGCCCCAACAACATTTCAAAGGGCCATACTCAGCATTTTTTCTTATTTAATAAATGAAGGGCTTGAGGTTTACATGGACGAATTTACTCCATATGGAGATGACTTTGATCAGGCACTGCAAACACTAGAAAAATTATTTGAATGATGTATTGCTACCAGATTGTGTTTGAGCAACGAAAAGTGTCACATGATGATGACCAAAGGAGTGATCCTAGGACACTACATCTTTTCCTCTGGAATATAGGTAGATGCGGCAAAGATAGAGGTAATTCTCTTATTAGCCACACCTTGTACTCAGATAGAGGTACGTCATTTCTTCGGATATGCAGGGTACTATCGTAGGTTTATAAATAATTCTTCACAAATTGTTGCACCCTTGTATGCATTAACAGGAAATGTTGAATTCCATTGGTCTGAAAAATGTGACACTACTTTTTCAGATTTGAAGAAACTGGTCTCGACTGCACTAGTCTTACGTGGCCCCAATTGGGAGCTTCCTTTTCACATTTCCTCAGATGCATTCAATACAGCAGTAGGAGTAGTTCTCAGTCAAGAAGAGGAAAATAAGCCCTACGCTATTTACTATATCAGCAATAATCTCACTCCTATTGAACTAAACTATACAGTGACTGAAAAGGAATTCTTAGCTGTCATTTATGCTATTAATAAATTTAGACATTATATAACTGGCTATCAAGTATTCATGTATACTGATCACTCTTCCATTATATATTTAGCTAAAAATCCTATTACAAATGGAAGAGTGACTCGGTGGTTGTTGCTTTTACAAGAGTTTGATATAACTATCAGGGACTGTCCAGGGAAGAAGAACGTAGTTGCATATTTCTTGTCTAGAGTTCCAAAGTCAAATGACCCACTACTGGTAGATGATCAGTTCCCTGATGAGAATTTGTTCATTGTAGCAATAAAATCACCATGGTACGTAGATGTAGAGAATTATCTGGCAGTAGGAAAGCTACCAAGACACTTGATAACAAATGAATGGAAGTTGATTGTTTAGCACAGTGCTAGATTCCCCTAGATCGATGGATATCTTTTCCATATAGGAGATGATATGCATATACGCAGATGCATCCGATAAGACGATATTTATGACATCTTAAGAGCCTGTGATAGTTTCCAAAGAATGGGTCACCCTGGCCAATTTTATGAGATGCCATCGCAGCCACAGTTGGTAGTAGAACCTTTCGAATGGTGGGCACTAGACTTTGTTGGGTCATTCAACCCGCCATCGAATCAAAAGGCCTACATACTATTTGCCACATATTACGTGACAAAGTAGGTAGAAACAGTGGCTTTGTTGAGAGCTACTGAAGAATCTGTGATCAATTTTCTTTTTGAGCTATCTGTGTGGTATGGCTTACCTAGGGAAGTGATAACTAATAGAGGGGCACAGTTTGTGGGAAATAAAGTCATGACTACTCTAAGGAACCACCATGGCACTCATAGATTCACCTCTCCCTACCACCCACAGGCGAACAGGCAGGTCGAAAGCACCAATAAATTCCTTCAGGAAATTCTCATTAAAATAGTCTCAACACATCGATGGGATTGGGCTACGAGACTGCAAGAGGCCTTGTGGAATTATCGCACAATGTGGCAAAACACCATCGGATATTATCCGTACCATATAGTATTTGGAAAAGAGCCAATTTTTCCTATTGAATTTGAGATAAATACTCTTAGAATAGCCCAGCATAGTGGGCCTAGATTTGACAGAGGCCCAAGTTAGAAGAATCCAACAAATAAATGAATTGGATGAAGCACGGCTACTTTCTCTACAATGCACTAAAATTATTCAACAACAACGAGCCAAGTGGCGTGAAAACCTCATATAAAGAATACATTCCAGAAAGGAGATTGGGCACTCCTCTACGACTCTAGATTCCAAGACTTCCCAGGTAAGTTGCCATACGAAATTCAAGAAGTGCACGGTAGCATTACCTTGACCACCATAGATGGATATGGCTCTGCCTTTCAAGTCAATGGACACCGTGTGCTCCTCTATCATAAACCACTTACGAAAGAGTCTTTATGCTAGCAGATGCATGACGACCCCACCATCCAAATTTTAGCTGCAGGGGATGATGGCCCGACAGCTTTAAATTCATAAAAATTTGTTATTTCCTCTTGTAAATATTGTATATATGTTTCCTACAATTTATATTTATTCTCATCATTGTACATAAGAGTTCCATTTTTTTTCATTATTTTGATGCTCACAGCTGCATTTTTTTCTTTTTTTCTTTTGTGTGTTTTGTTGTTCGATTCATTGAACAGTTGTTGTTCAATTGGATTGAACAACTGTCGTTCAATTCAAACGAACGACTGTTTTTTTTAATGTGTTTATTTTTTTTTGTTCAATCCATTGAACAGTTTCTCTTCAATCCATTGAATATTTGATGTTCAATCGAATTGAACCACTGATGTTCAATTCAAGTGAACGACTTTTTTTTTTGCGTGATTTTACTTTTTCTATTCAAAACCATTGAACAGTTGTTGTTCAATTGAATTGAATGTTTTTTTTTCTTTCTCTTTTTTTTGTTCAAAATCACAATTTTTTTGTCTTTTGATGATTTATTTTCGAATGTCCACTCTTCCTTTACATATCCTCGCCATAAAAACCATTTTAAGAAAAGGAATTAGCACCTGAAGAAGAGAAAAGCGGTGATATTACTAATATTATGTTCTTTTGAAATTTTGATGGAAATCTCTACTTCGGAAGCTGACATGGTTTATCTATATAATGAAGGGTTGGATATCTCCTCTTTAGACATATTATTATAGAATTCATTACCGTATTCTTATGATGGTATATCTTTTTACACTTTCAAGTGGTAATTCTCTTTGGCATGAGGATATAGGAATAAGAATATTAATTGTATTTGCATTATTTTTACTTATTACACCATCCCTAACTCTTAAGGAGTTAATGAGCCTCTCTCCATTTATAATAAAAATAAAATATATCTCTATGTGCGAAAAAAAATTAAGAAGCGATAATAGGGGGTCTCATCACGAGCCAACCTACCATGATCATGTGGGTTTAACAGGTGAAATTCCCGCAATGGCCTACACACCAGGGCAGTGACCTTCTCGACATCTAAAACTGCTTGAAGGATAGGAGGTCTCATCACGAGCTGGCATGATCACTCTGTTAAAATCCCCATGAATGGCACTATGGCTATCTAGCCACCACACCAGCATAGTGGTCTCTCCATAAAACAAGAAAAATGTCTACTTTTAAATAGAGGATTCTAGCTCATTTATGGATTAAAATAGCAACCCTGTCGAGGCTATAAACACCTGCTGGCAGCAATGGCTCTTCTTGTGGTATCGGAGTGTTTTCTAATAATAGCCAATTACTTTTATATGCCCTATTTCCTATTGATCCATTTTTTAAGATAAATGCACTGTTTGAATAAGTGTTATCGTTATTAAAAATTACCTGCATAATAAAATATGAGTGAATTATCTCATCATGTTGAATTAAGGGATGACATCATCAAGCATAATATGTCACCTGTCATTATTCCTTCACACTATGCCATCAAAATAGGACATCTTTTTCATAATGATTGCTACTCCGCTTTTCTCCCTTTTTATGGTCATTTCCACCTAATGTACATTTGTGATGAATACCAACTTATGACCTTTAATTCGTGTGCATTCATGATTATTACTACCTTTCCACTTTTTCTTGAGCTTAAAGGCCGTGGACACCCTTCTCTCATTGGAGGGGGTACGAATATTCATAATGAATAAGCATGTGAATTAACCATGCGACTCCTTTCAGATATGCTCATTGGATGATAGAATCACTGCATTTACATCATGTAGTCACATTTTTAATAATATATTTTATAAAAACCGCATGCAGTGTTTATGTTGTTTTAACTAACATAGCCGAAAAAACACATGTAGAAGGGTGAAGAAACCAACTCTAAAAACACAGTAGCCTTGGGTGCAAATTCTCTCCGCAATGAACCTACAATTTTTCAAGCCTCAGAATCAGCTCACACCATTCTCCAACAAGCTGGGAGTATTCCATATATACACAGACTACAAGGGTTTAATACAGAGACAACAATTGAATTCTTGCAAAACCTGCCGGAAGGGCATACCATAGTCAAAGGAAGAATCATACCAGTCTCCGAAGAAATCATCGTTGAGGTTTCTGGACTTCCAATAGAAGGAGAAATATGGATTGATAAACATGTCCTTATACAAGAAACATTTTTAGTGTACCAGGACCCAGGTGAGCCACTGGAACGAAAAGGAAAAGGTATTAATCTTGCGTCCTTCCAACAGCCTTGGCAAGAATTAGAAGTCTTCATTCAAAGATACATCACATGTCACAGATTCCATGATGTGGTAAAGTCCTGTCAAATTAAACTATTAGTTGTTCTCAAGCAAAAATTTTCAGTTAATTTTCCTTTTTTCCTAAATTTTGTATTGCATGATACTGTTGTTCGGATTAGAAGAGCTAAAAACCCTCAAGCAGTTATTAGTCACCATGGCTTGATTAAATTGATTATCATTCATGATTTAAACAAACATCAATTAACATGGGAAAGCTTTGTTAATCCTACCCTACCTACCCCTGAAGAAAACCCTGATAGAGCATAAATTGAACTCCCGAGAATAGCCATACCCAGGAGAGCAAGAGGGAAGAGAACCCATGTTTCGACCATAGGATCAGGAAAACAGAGATGGCCTGAAAGGTTACAACTATGGTAAAACACCTCTGTATTACCAGATGAGATGGGACCATCCCATACACCACCTCTGAGCCCTCAAAATATGTCTTTACAAGGCTACGAGGAAGAAATGGCTCAATAACTAGAGAAAATGAGAACATATTGCGAAATTGGGAACCCATCTGAACAATCCGAGGAACAAAGGGACCATTTCAACCAATCTGCCTCTGCTAGCAGCTCTAGCCATACTGAAATCCTACCTTCCCATGATGAATTACAGTATTTGAGGGTTTTATCTCCCTCTGATAATGAATGGGTGAGTAGGGAAGATCAAATAGAGAGAAGACCTAAGTCTGGAAACCAGTCATGGGATATTGTTCTATTAGAACGAGACACAAGTATTGAGACAGTTCCCCTGACACCTGAAGAAAATATTATTCCACCCAGTCAGGACATCAATGTTGAAAGAACCTCTTGGACACCTGAAGAAAACATCATTTATGATAACCCTATAACTGGCACAATCGTTCCTAAACCCAAAGCCACTGCTATTCCTTCTCCTGCCAAAACCTTGCCAAAAGAAAAATTAGCTAAGATTAAGTTAAGTAAAATGAACATGAAATGCAGGAAATTGAGAAAAATGGTAAAAAAGTTAAGGAAATGGTTGGAAGAATCAGACAAGACTTGGAAGCCTAAGAAGGAATTAGCTACCATGGGACCCCAAACAAATTTTGTTCCCCAAATGGTAGATACTATTGAAGTATATGTACGGACTGATTTAATAAATACTGTTGAAGCCTCTGTACAGATGGATTTGATACACACTGCTAAAGTCTCTATTTAAACTGATTTAATACTTACAGAAGACAAGGAGACACAAATAGAGGTAACACCTGCTTACACTCCTTTGATAGAAAAATCTACCAATCAAAATCTTCGTAACAAATTAACTCAATTTTAGCATGAATTGGCCCAGTATAAGAAGGAAGTAGTACTCTTACAAGAACATCAGGCGCTACTAAAATGATTCAAAGACCTTTGTGTAGTTGAAGATGAAACCTTTGCCCAACTTAGGGAAGAAAGGGAAAAAGTGAAGAAGGCACATGATCAATTAGAACAGATTAAGAAACAAAACAGTGTTGTTTTTTCTATTTATTCAGATGTATTGACTTGCAGGGAACTAGCAACTAATTATGCTTTATTCTTAGTAGAAAGATATATGTTTCTGAAAATCAAAGCATTCAGAGCAGGGAAACCCACTACCTTCAAAACCATTGAAGAGTTTTTCCAATGTTGCAATGATCAGGATGAACAAACCCAACATCTTTTATGCGAATTGTATTTTCACAATTTCTTTCAATAAGAGGATAGAGATAGTAATCCCGGTCCCTTCATAGGGGACGTTCAGTTCCAATATTTTCTGTCCTTTGCCAAAAATCAGACTAGATGGGCTAAAGCCTACAATATCTTTAAGAAAAGAGAACATGGCTTAGATATATGGGTTAGAGGGGAACCTACCAAACCTCTATATGTGTTTACTCAACATAAGAAGTTTATGCAACGAAAAGGAGTGATAGCCAAATTGGGACCTATTTATAAGGATATTGTGCAGAATGAGCGGGCATACTTCTAGGACATTCAGGAAGAAGCCTTATCAGAAGCCAAACAGAGATGGCAAGCCTTTACAAATAATGTTAAGAACAGAGAACCATTTGGGTATAGGAAATTTAAAGCTATTTCTCCCCATTTTATTTTGTACAATAATCTAATTTTGAACATGGGTCCTACATGGATAGGGTGCAGATATAGATTTCCCATCATATGGTACCCTCCTGGAGATTATCATCATGATTATGAGCTACCAGAGGGGCACACAAACTCAGCATTTTCAAAGGTAAAACAGAAACATGGTTTTATACTTTACAAGGAAGAAGCATATCTTGCATATTCTTTAACCCAACTACACCTCAATCATCTATTTGCAGGAGGACATGAAAAAAGGTAAGCAGGGGAGTATGTTGGGTCAAGGAAAAGGTACATTTTACCCCTATCTTTACCATGATTTTTCATTTATTTTTATATGTTTTTCCTTTATCTTAGCAATAAATTAAAAGAAAATAATGCAAAAGTAAGGTGGAATGAATTATTGATAAAAGGTGTGTTTAATAGCATAAAAAATGATTTTTTATTGTCTTTATTGATAGGGAATCGAAACAACCAAACTGTTGACTAGACTGACCAAATAACAACAGACAAGAAAATAAAATGGAATCGTGTCAGTTCCTACGAATCAGTAGAAGATGTAGAAGCACACCTATTCTTGAAGTATTCGGTTGATATCTACGAAACCTCAGGATCTCATGATCCTGAGGATTCGTTGCTCTGTTTTATTTCGCCTTTAAGTTATAAAAGGCTGTAGGTGAGAGAGATAGGGAGGTTGTTCATGTTCTTAATTCTCCTATAATAAACTTATTCGGGAAAAAAATTTGAATTCGTGTTAATGTATTTCTCCATTTATTAATGAAGAGATTGGTGTTTTTAGTATAAACAGCTTTTGGGTATTTCTTGGTAGAAGACTTCTAGAGGCTTCGAACCTAGTCCCTGGGAGTTCTCCTACTATTCTGTGATATATGTTTATTTACGAATCTTGCAATTTTAGTTATCCTTTGTGTTTTATAGCATTATCATTCAATTTCTTAATCACAGGCATGATACATTATAATTTCCTTTTCAATAGATTAATTTTATCATTAATATTCTCTTATCATGAAGTGGCACTTTTACATTCATTAGACTAGTTTCAGCGTAGTTGTTGTTTGATTCTACATAAAGTTATTTCTTGAGCCTTTCTATCATAAGTGTGAATGTTTGCTTTTATGTTTAATTTTGAATGATGCTATAAGTTGAATTATAGATAATTCCATTGATAAATCTTAAATAATTGATTGTTGTTCAATTCATTAGGATTGTTGTTCAATTCATTAAGGTAGTTGTTCAATTCATCAAAGTGTGTTGTTCAATTGCAATGTATTCTTCATTTCAGTATCGAGTGGTTATTTCCGCATAAGCTTAGAACAAGAGTTGATTCATTTGATTGGTTTGAAGTAATTCATAGTTACTTTTGAGTTGATTTGATTGAACTTCAAGAATTAGATAACATTTCTCACAACGATTTAGAATAGTTAGCCTCTCACTTCACTCGCATATATTTTTCTTGCACTCTTGAAATAGAAAGACTTGCCCTGGGTTGATTATTAATGTGAAGCATTAAGTTTACCTTTAACAGTCACTTTTTTGACCCAACAAAGGTCAACACATTTGGTCTTTGAATTGTAGATAGGACTATGAGTGTTTCGTTCACATGTTGATGGATCAATTGAGGTAGAAAATTTCACTATTATTCAATCATTACATATATTCAATTAGAAACATTCAAATGTAATAAAGTTCCTTTCCCGCATTTAAAAGAATCATAATCAAATTCAAAAATCTTGATATAATAAAATTCATTAAATTTACTGCCAAAAAATTGAGCTACTCATCTCCTCAACTTAGAGTTACATTAAAAATCAATACAATTATGACACATTATGATGTAATGATTCTCCATTATGATGTACTTAAATGATGAATCACTTTTCTAACCCACTTATATTATTTATATAATTATGATTTTTTTCATTGAAGATATGTTTCTTAAGTGACAATGGTGATTTCCATAGTAGCCCCTTATGAGGTTGTGAGTTGTGGATTAGGGATTTTAACATCCAATACAATTTGATGTGTAATAGGCTTGAATGAAGATGAATGCATACCACATGGAGAAATAACCTATGTGTAATAATTTGAGATGTCTATTATGTCTCTTATTGGTTTTGTAGAAAAATCCAGTTTCAAGGCTTGGAGCATATTCTTCCTTCAGTCATACTTATGGCTATGATCTAAGTATAGTGAGGAGAGGACCATCTTGATGGATCCTTGCAATGTTCTTTCTACATAATTTTGCTACCACATTTGGCTCGTGTGATATTGTTTCTATGCCTCACTTATTTCAAGTTTCAAGCTCATTCATCCTCCAAAATATATGGGCAACTTGGAAAGCCATGGATGGTTTGGTTTATTGGTCTTGGCAGGGCAAAAAGGCAAGATGGAACTTATTTTTCCACCCCATATGGAGTTGGAGGGTGCAAGGTCAATGTGATGCATATGTACCTCATTTTCAAGCTCGAAAATTGAGTTGGAGGGCGCAAGGTCAATGTGACGTTGATATACACCATTTTCAAGATTTAAAATGGTGTAGAAACGATATTTTCTTTTGGGAGGACATTTTGGATTTAATTTTACACTCTTGAAGGGACTAGTGTATTCTTGATTAGGATTTTGTTTTGATGGCCTCAAACCCCCTCTCAATTATGGAGTTGATAAAGCTCATCTCAAAGGCCAAGTTATTGAAGATGAATCTAGGGATGCCAGGTATATTCTAGAAGAACTAGTGATGGAGCTTTACTCACTCTTTCACGAATATGAGTTAATTATATAAAGCAATGTTTGGTCCACTTTGAAATGTGATGCAGGGACGTTAGGCTCAAGACAATACTTTGTATATAAATAGACATAGGGGGGTCTCATGTTTTGGTTTTCTATGTAATTATTCATATTTGGGTGATTTTTGTTAGATATGGAGAGAATTGTAACTTCCCTCGAATGATTAGTGGGCATATGAAGAGTTAGTTCAGAGCAGTTAGGGAGTTAGGCTAAATTTAGAACCGTAGGAGTTGAAGAGTCTTGTTGAGTCACTGAAGAATATGAATCGATTCTTTAGTAATTGTTGTATAAAAATAAGAATAAAAGGCATAATAGAGAGAGCTGCATAGACCTGCACAGAGCTACATAGAGTTTGAGAGCTAGAGAGGTAGAGTAGGAGAATAGAAGGCCATTAAATTAGAAGATCTGGCCAACTAGAAGCTGTAAGTAATTTCACTATATAAATGAAGGAATCTATTTCAGTACTGCATGTGTATTATCTGTTTTAATTCCTTTTTAATTGTTGATTAGTTCTGTGTAAGAATGCCTTGCGTATTTGTGTATTGTGTATGAAAACAAGACTCTATGATAGGGCTAGAATATGCTCTGTTTAGTGGAAGAATCGATGTCAAGGGCCATGAGTTGGACTGAATACATGAAGGGTTTGTAGTTGAGCTCATTAGTATAAATTAGGAAACTGTTCTAAATTCTATGTGAAGATGTTTAATTCCATGGGAAATTATATGAGGGACTCTGTAACAGATCTCTAAGTTTTGTATTCAGTAAGAACCTGTATATCTTGGGAAGTTTCAATGTCAATGTCGAGTTCGAAATTCTGAGTTGAAGGACTTGTTATAGATCCTTGGAAGGACTAAGCATCCGTCAAAGATTGAAAATTGGATGTGTTCAATCTTGTGTGAAAGATTCAACATCAGTCGATGAGGGTTGATTCCTTCGATGAAAAATGCAGGCAATATAATCTCTGAAATTGGGGTATAGTAAACCGTACAAAGAAACCTTCGTTTGATTGAAGTCGGGACGAAATGGAAATGTGTTACATTTCAGTGGAGCCGTGCGAAGGAGGAATAAACAAGAGCAAGGGTGGAATTCCTTTATGAATTGCCATTGACATAAAGTAGAACCTGGAGCAATGAAACAATTGGAACCATGAGGACCCACGAAGGCGGTTTTGAAAAAGAAACCCAGTGGTATCGCACAACCGTAAGAGTGGCAATTGGAATTGTCAAAAAAAATGCGATGTATGTCCTGGGTTGACGCGTGGCCTCAAGTTGTTTGGGAAAACCATTTTCATCGCACGATTTTGATGTGTTAAAGCGTGAGAGAAAAAAAAATGCAATGTGCCCCATATCCGTCAGATATCATACCCAAACGATCGGGCGGGAGTCGCATCGTGAAGTTGCTCGAAGATAAATGGTATGTCAGCGGCCCAAACATCGTTTTATGTTGGCAGTTGGTCTTTTATTAAAGCCTAGGTCTTACCTAGACAAATATTCATGTGTGATAGCACTTTAGTTAATGCATGAAGGTTTTTATATGTACGAGGCCTAATCAATAGGGGGGTTATGTTTGTTATGGTCGAGCCTTGTTATGTTAAGAACTGGGTTCTTAATCAAGGAAATAATTAACATAACAAGCGTATATATATATAGTGGCCAAGACATATGTGATAAAAGGGAAGCTTTGTCGTATATAGATATCAGTGTGTGGGCCTATGTTATAAAATGAACTTTATGACAAAGTTCACTGAACTCCATAAGGTGAAAGCCCAAGGATTTGGTTGGTGTTTAAATGAAAATCGAGTTGGTTTTAACATCTATGAAGGGCATATAATATGTAATGAGGGTTTTATAACCTTCGAAGAAACCGGTTCCACGACGCATTTTTGGAATGGTTTCATTATTCAATTGTCATAAGAAGGGCTTAATTCCAAGGTTCAACATTTGTCCAAGTAGCTATAAAGTGGTTATAAATCTTTAGAGGTATTCAAAGAAGCTTCCTGGTTATATGGTGAAATTGCCGTACTCTGCTTGTATATTTAATTAATTTGCTAGCTCAAGATATTAGAACAATGTAGATTGCCTACTTGGTTGAGATTTAATTGGGTGAAATTTTGGGATTCATTATATACATGCTAGATTTGGGACCGGGAGTTTTTACCCTAAGATCAAAATGTCTTTTTGTTATTCATATATTTTTAAATACAATTCAATAATAAAAAATTATTCTTTTTCTAGCTAGTAATTAAGAAACCCTTTCATTCAAGTATTCCATGTAAAAGAAATAAACTTCAATTTTAATTTTCGTTAAAAATATATATATGCATAAAAATGTAAATCCCTTTGCTATAAATTCTTTTAATTTTGAAATATATATATATATATATATATATATATATATATATATATAGATATATATATATATATATTACATTAAAATATATTTTTTCCTCTATAAATGTATATGAATTGATATTGAAATAAATTAATTGATATGGGTATTTAAATAGTTTAGTTATATATTGAAATATTTTTGAAAAGTAAAGAATGACATTATTTTTTATTTTATTTACTTTATTTTTATAGAAAGATAATATAAAATTATGTCACTTCGCATGGACATACAAATATAATACTTATGGTTGGCATTGAGAATAAAAAGTGTCCTTCATGTGGGGATCTTAACTTTGAATCTAATGATTTACATGACTAATTAAGCTCTCCCCCTGTGTTTGAACTGAAAAATTCAATTTATATTATAAAATAAAAATTTATTTTTAACAAAGATATATTTATATGTATTTAGCATTTCCACATATAAAAACATTCTTATTTTTAATTATATGTTTATTAATTAAATTTAGTAAGTTTGTATATGGATTTTAATTATATATTATGAAAAGTTATAAGATTGAATATAAATTAATTAATTCTTTTTGTGGCTGGTAATTAAGTAACCCTTTCATTCAAGTATGTCATGTAAAAGAAAAAAATCTTTTAAAATATATACATGCATAAGAATATAAATCGCTTTTAAGTATAAATTCATTTAATTTTAAAATCTCTCTATTATATATATAAGAATTTTAAAATAAATTTAAACTAATAAATTATACCAATCAAAATTATTATACTATAAGGAAATTAATAAATTATTATTAAATTTAAAATTAAATTCAATACATAATAAAAAATATATTTCATGTAAAAAAAAAATTGCACCTGTGTGGACATGGTCATTTTATAGGAAAGATACATGGTCATTTTATAGGAAAGATATACATTAGCAAACCCCAGAAGCTAATCATTTCACTAAATAACTTATTTCTAAATGTAAAAATAGTATCATAAAATACTCTATTATGGAAAGAATTTCCGTTATAAAACATGAGACATAGATTGTCTCACCTTTCCAATATTGTTAAGATTACATACCAAAGATTTTCATATAGAATTAGTCTCAAAAGGGCTAAACATAGAGGATTTGACTTTCAAATTATCAAGAGGAGAAACAAAAGCCTTGGTATGGCTCAATGATTCATTTCTTGCGATAAAAGCATAAAATGAAAATTTAAACCACATTTCCAAAGAAAAAAATCTCAATATTGTCACATTTGCAAACTAGAAGGCATGATCAACACATAAACATCAAACATTGATTATGTATTTATAAGGTACACAATCCATTAATAAAGACGGAGGATTTTAACATAAATGTATTTAATTTCAACTGATAGTCAACAGAATGTGAATGTACAATCAAAATTGTTAAATAATCTAATTTAATGTACAATCAAAATTGTTGAATAATCTAATTTAGGTTGAGACAATTAGGAATTGGTCGTTATTCATTGAATGTATAAATGAGTAATATTTTTATTGAATAAATATTATATATTTTATATATGTTTACACATAAATAATTATCAAAATTATTGGATATATTTATCAACAATTTAATTGGCGTTAATCTAAATTATTGAGATAGTTTGATATTAAGAAAAAATAGTAGAAAACTTCTTAAAATCGAAACACCAGAAAATTTCTCACGATAGGATTCTAAATGGTATTAAAACCTTGAAAGACCGTTGCAACTAACATAAATGAAAAATAGGCATATCCCTTACGTTTTCTCAAACTCCTTAACAACTGCAACTAACAGAAAAGAAAAATAGGTATGACCCTCAGAAAAATCCTTGACCACCGCAACTAACAGAAAAGAAATATAGGCATTGCCCTTACGTTTTCTCAGAAAAATCCTTCACCACTTCAACTAACAGAACAGAAAAATAAGCATGGCCCTTACGTTTTCTCATAAAAATCCTCATATATTCCATAGGCCCGTGCATGGCCCTTATGTTTTCTCATAAAAATCCTTATATATTCGATAGACCCGTGTTTCATTGATATGTGCTTATCCCCAGTAGTTAAAGTCATTCGTTGCGGAAGACTGAAAATGTCAGTGTGTCGAGTATGTTGCTACAACGGGCGTTTTGTTGGTGACCGGTCGTAAACCCTGGTGTTATCCTTTTTTGGCGAGGTTGTAACTAAGATTCTGAATGGTGAATTAATGATTATAATCATAGAGTCGAAACTGCATTGAGCTGATGAGATGAATGTTTGTTTTTTATGTTTTTTTTTATCATTCTCTAGTGAGAGTTTGGGAAGACAAATTCGTAGAGGTTAGAGAGTTAGTTAGGTATTTAGGTTAAATGAAGGAGATTGTAGATGAATGCTCTAAAACATTTCAATCGTCTAACATTTAATGTAATAGTGTAGATAGATACATCGTGGCACTTGGGGGAGTTGTTTTCAAAAAATAAAACCTTACGGCGTAATTAATTGTTGGTGGATTTAATGACAATTGTCAGAAACAAAGTATAGACGAAAATGGAGGTGAAGAATTTAAAAAAAAAACAATAACAGTTGTCGCTAGAACCAACAATAAAAAAGCAAAAATTTGAGATAGGTGATGAACTCTTTCAAAAAAAAATACATTCAGTGTAATTAATTAAATAGAGAAATAAATTTGTATTGACCTAGGTAATTGAATAGTTCAGATCGTTCTGGCTAAATGAAAACTCCAATTCAAATAGACAAAAAAGTAAATTTAAAAATATGATGCGATAACAACATATCATTATAATAAGAAAGTCGCACTTGTTTCCATAAACTCTAAGTTGTGTCTCTCTATTACTTTTCTATATAAAAAAATAAAAAAATAAATAAAAATACACTTCATGGCTAGTAACGTGGAGACCACAAAATCTTCAATGTGAAGAGTTTGGAAATGCAAAAACAAACTTAAAGCCAAAATAAAATACATTAACATGAATAAATTATAAAAAAAAAACATGACTCGATAAAAATATAAATTTAAAAATATTTAAGTTAAAATAATTTTAAACTAATAATTATTTCTCAATTTAAAGAATAGATAATTCTTTTTTCATTTAAAGAATCAATTGATAAAAATATATTAACGTGAGACTTGATTGTTCACCGGTAACTTCATTATCCACCATAATCTTTATTACTATAGTATGGTTAAGTGTATCATTATTATTGAGGTAACTTTCTTTAAAAAAAATAATTTTAATCTCATGTGTAAGTGTGGAGGGGTTTGCTAAAACAGAGAAAGTTGTGTATTAATGGGTTGCGTTAGGTGATACTCTACCATAATTTCATTTAATTATTTATAATGAGGTGCACCACGTAAATGGATGGTTAGTGACTATTGATTTCATTATACAAGAGCAAGAGCCCGATAGAAACAATTTGTCTTGTAGACTATTTTTAACCTCATAAATATTAAAAATATTTTTTTATCTTTCATTACAAATAAAAGCCAAACCAAACCTTGAGATGATCAATTATTCTTTTAAATCATCGTACCATGCTAACGGTTACGAACTATTGGCTTCATACACAAAAATCTTTAGACTCTCCAATAGGGCAAAGCTTATTTCGGCTGCTATCCGCCCATTAATGCGGTGGCAGATACACTGCCCACCGTTAGATTTAAACGTGGGCAGTGTATCTGCCACCGCATTAATAGACGGATAGCACCCGAAATATTGGTTGCCCTCCATGTCTGTATGCCACGTCACTCAATGGCTGACGAGTCTTTGAGGTGTCAATTATTGAGAGTGACGTGCACCACGGTAATGGTAAATGACTCTCCGCTTCACTTTGTAAAAGTCTCTGGACGATCAATTATAATTATTCCGCATAAAATCATTTGTAAATGATTTTATTGACATCATTATTTCAAAGTCTTTGCATTATTAATTATTTATTTATTTTATTTAAAAGTCTTTATATCGTCAAATATATCCGCGCGCGCATATATATCTATATATGTCATCCATACAAATTTGCGAATGGTAATGGTTATCTGAAAGTTGATTACTTCATTATCAGAGGTTACAGGGGAGATAAAACGAAGCACTTAATTTGTTGAAGGGCAGTGATACTTTTATTACCGTTTTTTTAATAATTCTGTTTTCATTTTTTCTTATATAGTTTTTATGTTTTGTTTTTTAAATCAAATATAAAAATTTACAAAATTTTAAATAAAATTGTTTTATAAAATAAATATGGAGGTTTATTTTTTTTCTATCATTTTTATTAAATTTAGAATTAATTTTATCCAAAAATAAAAATAAAAAATAAGCTATATAATTAGGATGACAAGTTTGGAGAGTGAAAAGTGGTTTTCAAGAAATCTCAAGTAGCACTGTTTGAATCATGTTTTTTATGGTGAAAATGGATTCAGCACCATCAAAAGCTTATGAGGCACCAAAATATTTAAGTTTGATAACTGCAACCTAGAATTTCAAAAAATCTTTGCCATTCAAAAATCTTTGCCGCATTTTATTATAATCTCGCCTCAATTTCCATCATTTTCAAGACAAAAACAATTTCATAGCTATTTCTATTTTTACACTTGAGTAAAGCAAGTTAATTATTCTCCTTATCTTACAATTCACTATAACAATAACATAAATAATATTTTTATTTATTAATTAAATTTATAATTATTTTGCATAAAGTTTGAACATACTTAGTAACATTCACCATCATAGTTACAAAACTATTACAATTGAGCTGTCCCACATACATATACATATAAATAGATATCATCTTTATTTTCTAAACTTTTTTCTTTTCTTTTCTTTTTTTAAAGAAGAAAAAAACACTAGATAATTTTACTCTAGAGAAAATATCAATACATATATGAAAAATTTCCAGAAGTTGCAGCATTGTGCAATATAGTTTAGATACTATGATGCTAAAGTAAGCACCAGAAGCAAAGGAATTGCAACTACATTCTCATAATCATCAAAAATAACTAAGCAACGATCTAAACAAAATGATAGAAAAGTGGACTCAAGAAAAATAAAACTATCAAAAATATAAACCAAAAAATGAGCATTAGGAAAATATATGTTGATCAACCATCGAAATCAACTGAAGGAAATCTCTCCCTCGTGTAGCACCGCATCATCCGATCTGAATATGTAAAATATAATATTAAGAGCATTCAATATACCTACCTTTGATAGCCTATCCACCTCTTGATTAAAATCCCTGTATACATGCACGAAATGGATAGCCACAAAAGTTTGTTTTAAGAGCTCAATTTGGGCCATCCAATTGCCTAGATTGGAAGGCGTGAAGTTGTAGTTTCCAGAGACCCCTTCAATGATGGCTTTGGAATCGCCATATACAAAGAGCCGCTCTAGGAGATGTCTACGAGCAAAGAACATTAAGCCCCAGAGGGCCATGAGATCCACCCTAGTGTTAGTGCCCAACCCACCACGTCAATGCAATAAAAACTTATATTGTGGATTAATCCTTAAAACCACACAACATCCACATTTTCCACCATGTGATGCCCCATCAAAGAAACCAGCTGGGAAATCAACCTGTGTGTAATATTTGCAAAACATGTTCACAAGTCATCCTTTTTCATCTTCTCCCCACCCACAAGCCATGCCTAGATGTTCGAACATGTCCTGTTCAAATTTGTAGGCCTTCCATCAGAGGCCACGGAATTGGTTGTTCGCCAAATTTCCTAGGAAAGATACAACGGAAGCCATTTGTATTTTCCTCTTCGTTTGAACCACCAGATAAACATAGCTTCTAAAGATTTGAAATATTGTAAAGGTGGGAGCTAGAAAAATTCCTTAACCAAATGCAAAACAACCAAAGTAAAAGGACATTCGAGAAAAAGGTGATGTACCCTCTCTAGGGCCTCCCTGCAAAAATGGCATCTACTTGGACCATGGAAGCCCCTTTTACATAAAGTATCTCAATTCAACACTCTATTCCTCCATGCAAGCCATCCAAATATGATTATTTTCAGCGGGACATTCCAACTCCATAACTTTTTGTACCAACATATGCCCATAAAAAACGTGTACTTGCTGGAGATATTACTATATATATCTAAAAATACCATAGATCATTTTCCCATGCTGCCACTCCAAGCCAAAACATCTCCACAAATTTTCATACAGAGACCGACCATCTTAAGACCAACAATATAATGGTTCCATGTTTCTGCATTTGCCCCAAACAATCCAAGCTTGGCCGCATCTTTCCAATATGGATAAGGATGAATATGAGGACCAAGACACATAACGATCTTGATAAAGTTGTGCCATATATAAGGCCCCTTCCCTTTACTAATTTCTCCAAGCCTGTACTAGTCCAATAATGTCTTGTGTTTCAAAGATTTGTTAGATATAATATGCTACCAAAAACCTTTGCCAAAAAAAAACTCTCCACAGACTTTTGGTTAAAAGCGCCCACCCAAAAATCTTCAGGTCTAGTAGACTCATCCACCATACTTATTGTCAATCAAAATGGCATCCAATCCAACCAGATGGAATTTATGGTCCCGCATGACACCAAACCATAAATAGTGTGACAAGATAACTTTAATCCAGAGAATAATTTTTGAAGGGAGAAAGAAAAGGTGCATCCAATACACTGGAATCTGTTGCAGAATAGATTGGATAAGTGTATATCTGCCCCCCAAGGACAGCCAACGATGTGACCATGTAATGATATTATCTTCTGAAATTTCTCCAATAACAAATGCCAATCTGCAATTTTGTAATTGTTTGGTTTCAATTTGAAACCCAGATATAAATTACCATCTTCCAATTGTGAGACCACAACCCCAAAAAGTTTGGAAAATTTGTCAAATTTCTCCACATCTCCATAAGAACGTATCAAAACATATTTTTTACCATTGATACATAATCATAATGCAACACCATATCTAGAAGGAATAGAGTGTAATACATTCCACTGTGCCCACGGTACCTTCCCAAAGGTTAAAACATCATCAACAAAAAGTAAATGTGTGAGTGCAACTCTACGGGGTACCTGAACCCCGCAGAAAACCCCACGCTTTCACGCTTCCTCATTCTTCAAGCTTAGACCAACCATAACTAGAATGAATAGTAAGGGGGATAAATAACAACCTTGATGGAGTCATTTACCAGCCCTAAATAAATTTGAAGGGGAACCATTTATCATAACAACAAAGTTTGCATATGTCACACAAGCCATAATCCATTCTACATTTAGCACAAAAGCCCTATCGTTGTAAGAATTAATCTCAGCAAAGTCCAATTGACACAGTCATAGGCTTTATGGAGATCTAATTTCATAAACAAAGCATCTTTCTTCCTTGTATGAATTGAGTGCATGCATTCCTGTGCAATGGCAACTGCATCATGAATTTGCCAATTGGGGACAAAAATGAACTTCTTTGGGGAGATATGAGTTGAAAGAGCTATGATTAACTGACATGCAATGATCTTAGAAATCAACTTATAGGAAATGTTGCAAATATAGATAGGGCTAAAATCTGAGAAAGAAGTCGGGTGTGAAGATTTCGGGATGAGAAAAATGAAAGTGGAGTTGATTTCCCTAGAAACCCTACCTCAGACGCAAAATCCCTCTACCATATTCAAAAGATCCAATCCCATGACATCAAAAAAGTACAAGAATAGTTCAACTATCCAACCATCAAAACTGAGACATTTATTAACATTACAAAGCCTAAATCTGCATCTACATCTAATTTGGATAATATTACTATTAAAATATTTATTAAAAAATGAATAACATATTTTGAATTAAAACATTAGAAAAACATTAACAAAATATATATTTTTCAAAAACATTACAATATTTAAATATTTCAAAAGCACTTCAATCCTATGAAATACTTAATATTATATTATACTAGAAATTATTACTATTTGCTTATTTTTTAAAATTTTATTAGTATGTAATATTTAATGCATGATTTGCAAAACAAAAACACTTCCTAAATTTTAACCTAAAAAATATTATATTATAGTAATTAATAATTCTTAATTGTAGTGATCAAATTATAATTATTGTTAGTTATTTTCTAATCATTCTTTTAGTAATTCAAAATAAATAACTATATTATTATTTGTTTTTTTTTCTTTTTCTTAACATACATTTAATAATTAAAATTTACAAAATGTATATAGTCTACTTTTGAACCTTTATAAACTTTAACACTTTAAAAGAATATTTGTATACATTTTATATTTTTTTTATTATCAATATTATGATAATGACACTTAGTTACTTGTAAATTAAGGATTTGAGGTTAAAGAGATATATAAATACATCTCCAAGGGATGTTGCTTGTGAGATAGTGCTCCATGACTGCAAAAAACTTGGAAATGGAATGTTTCAATGAAGTTTAAATGCTTCGTATGGTTGGTGGCCCATAGCATGATCTTTACTTTGGGATAACCTCCTAAAAAATGGATTCCAAGGTCCCAATATATGTGTTTTATGTAATGACAGTCCGGAAGATGTTGTTCATCTCTTCTTGACTTTCCCATTTGTAGTTTTGGTATGGAGAGGGGTCCCACACACTCTCAACATTCAGGTTGAATAGGACTAGAGCTAAATTGAAGGATGCTTATCTTTGTGGATCCAGAAATGCAGGCCATATCAAAATTTACCCTTCTACATTCTTTGCGGCATCTGGAGAAACGAGAACAAATTTTCTTTGAACAATCGATGCGAGAAGTGAGAGACACATGCAGCAAGATCTCAATGCATTTCTAAAACATAGGACCAATGAGGGAGAATTCGATGAAAATAACTTATTTAAACAAGAATGTCTAGGCTCATTACCTTGTGGTTTTCTTCAATGAGGCCTCTAATAATAGGATATGCGACAATGAGTCTTCCTAGTAATGAAGCTTGGCACCTCTTTTTATTTAAGTTGGTCTTGTGGCACGAGCACTAATAACAAAGTCGAATTGCTAGCTTTGTGGGGGGGTTCTTTCTTGCGCAAGCTGGCTCGCCCTAGATGACCTAGGATTTTTTAGAGACCGAAAAGTGATTATGGATTAGGTCCAACAATGATCATTTCTCAGAAAAATCTCTCTCTCCTTCTAGTTGTAGCTCCTTTCAAAATATAACCTTCAATCCCGTCTTCAAGGAACAAAATATAGAGGTTGACTTTTTATCTAAGAAGGGATGCAATCTCCTGCTTGGAAAAATATTTTATTCAGCCTTCGACAATGACCTTCTTTATAGTTTGCGATCCTTCATCTTTTTAAGATCTCTTGTTCAACATTTTGAGATACATTCTCTTCATATTTCCTTGTTTTCTTGTTATCCTTTCCGCCCCCATGCTGTAAATTTTGTCTTCAGTAGTAGATCTTCTTTCAAATGAGAAGAAAGAATTAGAAAAATCCTTGTTTTGTTGTTTTATATTCTCAAGAGTTCCAATAGATACATATTTTCAGTAGTCTATTCCAGTAGGAATTTTGTTGAGATTTTCAAAATTTTTGATCATTTTCTCAAAATGAATCTACTTTTATGTTAATGAAAGTATGATGTTTTTTTCTCTTTGAAAAAAATGACCATTTCTAATGCTCTTAAATGAATCAGAAAACTTATATATGGGAACAAAAAGCCAAATGGATTAAGAAAATGGATTAGGGAATTTAAAGTACACATTAATATATGTGAGTCAAATATTTGGTGTGACTATGTACAACACTCCTAAATATATTAAGGATTTTAAAATAGATAGAAATAATGATTACTTTAAAATATTTGATTAAAATAGTTTTTGGGATAAAACTGTATGATAATATGCTAATATATTAGATAAAAATATAGATGGAAATTATGATGACTATTAAAATAGAAAGTTTAAATAAATTGTATAATAAAATGAAAATTTGAAAATGTTATTATATTTCATGATATAAAATTATGAATCAAGTATATCTCATAAAAATGTGCTCCATTTTCATACATCATAAAAAAAGTTGAGTTTTAAAATTGAGCACATGATAACTTGTTACAAAACTTTCAATAAGGAGAACAACACGAAAAGGGAGACTCCTAGACTAATAAATTGAAATAAAAAGTTTATATAAAGGAACATGAGAAAATGCAACAATAAGATGATTAATGTGTTAGATTCAACAAGGTTTTAAGTTAAATGTGTTGAGGGGAAATGCAATGGTCCCCAATTAAAGACCCTGATTCTTTTTGCAAAAGTTGGTACATGATATCTTTTGCAAAGTTCTCAGTGAGGAGAGCAACATGAAAAGGCAGTTAGAAGTCTACATAGAAAATTTTTCCGAGGGAGGTGGATGTAACACTCCTTCCCACCCCCTTGTATTATCTTGGGCAGTGAGAGGTGTTTCTTATTGAATTAACTTGACCTCCAAGGTATGTTATGAAGATGGGGTTACAAAAATATTAATTTTCCAACATCGTCAAAACTCAAAATGCATTCCACCATTGCATTCAACTCATTGAGAAATATCCAACAATATAAATTTTATCTCAATCTGAATCCTGGATTGAAATTCATGTCCATTTGAATTTTATCCAATTATATTAGGCCACGTCAACATTGATTTGCCATGTGGCATCCAGGTGTCACATCAACATGACATAGATCCACTTCATTGGGACACTACCATGTGGCATCCACATGTGGGTTGAGTTCCCTCACCACATCAGCTTAATTGGGGTCTACATCATCAATGGGATCCAACATGGCATCGATATGTTCCCTATCAAATCCCCGTAGAATTGCCACATCAGTTTAGGTGCGACCCCACCTAGCCCTTCCTGACCGTGTTTTGTAATAATTTCATGTTATATATGGTTCCAAAGTAATTCAGGGTGTCACACAATTATCCATTGTTGATATGCCCTGAGCCCCCGAACTTTTAGTACCTAACATCATCATGGGAGATCCAGCTTAGCTGACATCTGGGACTTCACAAGGGTGTGAAACACTTGCCACCCCCGCATATTATGTCTCTTAATAGAAATATGGCCCTAGTATTATCTAGGGCCTCTCATGACTACAAAAACTCACCGACATCCAAATTCCCCAGATCCTAGATGCACTTAAGACAAATATAGTCCCAACCTTATTTGGACCTCAAGCATGTGCATAACTCACCTACATCTGGATTCGTAGGATTGTGGATGCACTTTCAACTCCACAGGAAATAATTTGGCCTTTACACATGTGAATTTCAAATTTCAAGCCCCACCTTGGATCTCTAATTACAAATTTCACTTAACCACAAAATCTGGTCCAGACTAAATCTAGAACACTTTCAAAGAGCACATGCCTTGTCCATCTAGATGACTAGATTCTCATATACATCCATGAATGAAATTAAGATATTCCCTCTCGAATATCCAGATGCAATTAACAGATGGAAAACAAAGACATATTCAACTTGGATATAAAGTCCATTAAGAGGACCATCTGACCCAAGATAAATTTTGGATTACTAATAAGGCTTGCAAAGAAGGAAACTTAAGTTAATTTACCATAATTTCCCCTTAAGACGAATACTTCTGCCAAAACACAAGATATTTGGTAAATGGACAAATTGCGAGGGACAAACCTTCGTAGGCACTATTCCATGTCCACAAGATCTACAAGGTACCAACATATCTTAACTTACCTTACGGGTAGGTAAAAGAAAGAAGTGGCTCCAAAAGCCAGATTTCCTAAGAAAGCTTTAAACCATGCTTTGATCAACGAATTTCAAGATATCACAAAAATATACATGTGTGCAGAAACCATAGAATAATTACATCACTCCTAACCCGAATGACCATCAACACAAGTTGAATCCTCATTTAACACACAACACATAAGCTTCCTTTATAGCATATGGGATAGGTTACAATCTTAAGTATGGCAATGAACCATTAAATTCATAAACATGTTAGATGGATGGAAACACTTGTAATAACAAGTTAGCAAAAAACCCTCATACAACCAGATATATTCACATAAGTAACCCTACAATTCATGAAGATAATAACCATCACATAGTGCTAGAATTTCACATAACCATAAAGATAAATAAGGCAACTCATTCATCATTAACATTCAATGAATTCAACAACCTTCTATGAGTAGTGTTGAACCATAAATTTTCTAATAACATATCATACCATTTCATCATCCATAGGTCATTCATGCATAAGTCATTATACTTATTAACTTGAAATGGCAAGCAACTAAAGCAGGGACTTCAACTCTCCACCCAACCATAATCCAACTACACCACAATATTTCTTTCAACTAAACACCCCTAAGGTAGATCTAAAATTGGAGGGGATGCTTGCTTGGGGAATTTACCCAAAGCTCAACTGGGGTATTTCTCAATTCCAAGAGTCTAAATCCACTATCTAGGTGTTTTATTAGTTTTATTTTCAAATAAATCACTATAAGAGCCTATAGCATACTATCTATGTGGTTTATTAGCCTCATGGTAAGCACCACAATTGCTCAGTTCACCCTGTTGAGTGGTTTATTAGCTTTACCGTAAGAACCCAAATTGTTTATGAACCCATTCAACAAGCACTAAGTGGTTTATCAACTTATTAAATGACCACTTAGTGGTTTATCAACTTACTCTATAATTACTCATGGTTCAATCCTCCTTTGAGCCTACCACTGGCGAGTCCGGCTTAGACATACGCAAACCAATGACCTCAACACATAAATACAAGGGAAAACACCCCAATTTCAAAGTATAGAACTCAGTTGCAACTCCAACATTGCTCTTGAACTCCATGTCTAGTGTCTTGTTATTCTTTCCCTATTGTCCTCTCTTCTCTTGCTTGTTTTTATTTTCCTTCTTGCTTCTTGTATTTCCTTGAGGCCCTTCATATCTTGCGAGACTACAAAACTTCACCTTCCCTCACATTGTCGAACAAAATGTTTGCACTTTCCTCCATCCAATAACATATTTCCAAATGTTAGGTGCTGGTTCAATTTATTAATCTACCAGATGCTACTCTCCCACTTCTCCACTCTCCCTTAAACATGGATCCATGTGTCCCCCTCTTTAGACCAACATTTCATATTTTCATTATTTTCAAGAAAATAACTTAATACTTGATTTTTTTTACAAGATTGTACAAGCTAGTTGTGGTTTCCATGTTGGCCTTTACATTTATGACCACATATATAAAAACAAGGGGGTAGAAAGGTGGGGTTGTTACAAACCCTACACCCTTTAAGGAACACCATCCTTGATATTTCTATAACTAGAAAGAAAAAGAACAAAACTAAGCTTTATAATCACATCTCTTACATCTTCTTAACAATTAAACAAAAATAGGTATGGTAACCTTATTTGTTTTTCCATCTCCTAGGTTGCCTTTTTGAAAAATGGCAATAAGAAAATCTTGATTTAATTTTCCCTTGAATTAAATTAGGAGAAAATTGTTATTCCACATCACAAGACAACTTGAATGAGTTAACTAAGTTAGTTTCACTTAGTTGGATAAGTTAATTTGATTTGAGGCCTATTGAATTGTGTAGAGTGATTCGTAAATTTTAGGAGCCTAGGTTGAGTTAATTTCGGTTGTAAAAATTCAATTCAGTTAAATAAAGTTAAAGTTAGTTAAACTAGTTCCAACTGTTAGAGGAACTAGTAGGAGGTCTACCAGTGGGGTGTAGCTTCAATGTTCAACTAGTTAACTGATAAATTAACCATAATCAACTCATGCATGCATGAAATACGAGTTACCCAGTTGAGATTGGATTTCAAGGGCAGCGTACTATCAGTTGTATAATTATCCAAGTTGTACAAGTGGTGCATGTAGTCATAGAAGGACCTATAGGGATTGCACACTTCAGGATGGGGATTTCCCTTATTAATAGGGGCTATTTCCTTGAGAAACAACGAAAGGAAATAGGAGATTGGAAGGCGGCATAATTGGCTAATTTTTGGCCAGATTTAGCTTGTGAGGCACTAAGATAGATTACACTTGTGCATAGGTAGCTCAGGTTTGAGAAATAATTGTATTTCTTCTCTATTTTCTAACTAATGCAATACAGATAAGAAGAGCTTTTGAGAAGTTTCTTTCCCCTAGATATATCCTCATGTATGTGTGTTAGATGATGATGCATGTTTTTGATATAGCTTCTCAATCTTGAATTGCTTTTTGTAGATGATTAGAGTATATTTGAGTCTTATGTTTTAGAACATTACATGAGTAGTATTGAATCTAAAATTATTTTCTACATGGTATTAGAGCTTATAGATTCATAATAGAGAATAGAATTTGAATTTATTGCAGGAGGTTTGAATTTCAAGATTAGTGTTGTAGGCTTTCTCCAGGATTGAGAAGATGACTTCCACCGAACTCAAGCTCGAGTATGATCTGGAAGGAACCACAAATTTTGTGGCATGGAAGATCTGCATGGAGGCAGTATTATGTGACAACAGACTACTAGATTACATCAATACAGATGTAGTAAAACCCCCAACAGTTGATGCCCAAGATATTTCTAAGTGGGAGAAGGATATAGCTAAAGTGAGGAGGATAATATTTGAGGGAGTTCGAGATCATATTGTCTCAAATCTCCATGGGAAAGAAACTCTATTCACGATGTGGAAACAACTGACAGATTTTTTTGAGAACAATAGTGGCCACAGGAAGTTGGCACTAAAGGACAAGCTTCGAAGAATAAAAAGGTAAAAGGTTGAATCAATTCCGCAATACTTAAGAAAATTCACACAATTTCATGATGAACTTGGTAGGGTCGGTGCTACTGTTCCAGAAGAAGATTTGGTAGCTCTAGCTCTATTGTGTATTCCCAAGAGCTGGCACAATTATTAGTATTTTGTGAATGGTAGCGACAAAATAACAATTTGGGAGTGATTATGGTCTGATATATTGCATGAAGATATCAGACGGAGCAACAGAGATAAAACTTCATCCAAGGTTGAGGATGAGGAGAATCATGCCTTCGCTGGAAAGGCAAAGAAAGGAAAAGGGAATAAATCCAATTTCAAAGAATAATTTGGTCAAGTGAGCAAGATGAAAGACTTATCGAATATCAAGTGGTTTCACTGTCATGATCTGGGACACTATGCCATGGAGTGTCCACACAAGAATGCCGAAAAGAATCCCTTAGGAGGAGCAACAGTTGAAGCTCTAGCTTCACAATTCGAGTTGGATTTCACACTCATTGCATGCATGGTGACATCAGTGATGGGTAGTGTGTGGTATCTGGATAGTGGAGCCTCATTCCATATGATGGGAAACAAAGAAATTTTTCAATGACTTGGAGGAGAAGGACCTCCAAATGCACATTGAGATAGGAGTTGATGGAAGGTGTAGCGTGACTGATGCTCGATCTGATTACTTTTCAAAGGGAGTTTGGCTCTCCTCTCACATTAAAACATGTAATGTATGTTAGTGCGAAGAAGAAATTGGTTTTGGTTGTTATGTTGGAAGAAAATGGCTACGATGTGAGTATTTTGATTTGGAAAGGCTTGTAAGAGCATCTCCACAAGACAAGTGAAGCATATCGGGGTTCAAGTGAGGAACCTCTAAAAGTGAATAGATATGAAAGATTGTGTTACTTTGAGCACAAAAGAAAGAGAAGGTGCGGTGTAGAGCCAGGACATTGGTGAATTATGGCATGAGGACTTGGCCATTTACACCATGGGCCTTGAAGATCATGCAACAGATTTCTACAGGACTTCCCAAGGATGCACTAGAGAAATGAGATACATGCAAAAGGTGTACATTGGGGAAGTACACCAAATCCACCTTTCATGATAAGGACAGTTGAGCGCCTTGAAAGAGTTTACTCATGTGTGTGGACAATTTTCGACAACCTCCACATCCAAGCACAAGTATTATGCTATATTTGTAGATGATTTATCATTTAAGTGTTGGATATTCTTCATGTAGAAGAAAGACCAAACCTTCTCAATTTTTTTGTGAATTCAAAGCACTTGTTGAGAAAGGCACTACATGGAAAGTGAAGGCTATCAGGAGTGATAACGGTGGTGAATATGTGTCAAATGAGTTTAAAATATTCTGTGAAAAGGAAGGAATTCGATGGGAGTTGAAAACACCTCATAACCCACAACAAAATTGGGTGGTTGAGAGGAAGAACATAAGTATTGTGGGAACTGCAGGGACAACGTTGCATGACCAAAGCCTATCTCTACACTTGTGGGTTGAAGCATGCAACGCAATGGTATATGTGTAGAACAAGAGTCCTCATCGGATTCTCGGGATGAGTAGACCAAAAGAATATTTTCAGGAAGAGCCAAGGGTGTCAAACTTTAGGATCATTGGTTCATGGTTTACTATACGTTTTCCAAGGATGTAAAGGAAAACTCTAGAGGAAGGAACAAAGCAGAGGGATGTTTCTGAGGTACGATACACCTAACATATCGATGTACTACATCACAGGGTTGACAATTGTTGAAGTATATGTGAAGTTCGATAGAGAAGACCATGAGATGTTCCCTTTGAGAGAGCTTGAGTTGCATGCAAATGAGGATATTTTGGCCAAAAGAAGAACCTCGGGATGTTGTGGAGCAACCACAAGAAGAGGATCACGAGTGAAGAACCCACTATGTAGAGACATCCAGGAGAAGGAAGGAAGCACGCTAGGGAAAATGGGTGAGATTATTGCATGATGCTAGGAAAATGTGGGAGCTTACATCCGGTGCAACCAGATGAGGTCACCAGATCGGTACATTGGGTACATGTCTCTGATGAGTGAGCTAGTAGAGACAGAACCATCCTCAAATTGTGAGGAAGAAGTGCAAAAACTAGTGTGGGTTGATGCCATGGTAGATGAATATGATTCCATATTCAGAAACAATGTTTAGGAAGTGGTCCCAAGACCAGACAACAATTCAATGGTAGGTTCGAGGTGGATCTACAAGGTGAAGCAAGAAAAATATTGAAGCATTGAGAAACAAAAGGCTAGATTTGTGGCCAAGGGGTTCTCTTAGGTGGAGGGAATTGATTATGAGGAGAGATTTTCTCCAGTAGCAAGTTACTCTTTTATCAGATCAATTTTGGCACTTGCAGTGTAGATGGGATGGAGGATCCATCAGATGGATGTGAGGACAACATTCCTAAATGGAGTGATTTAGGAGGAGGTGTACATTGAACAACTGAAAGGATTTGAGACCTTCGACATAGAGTCACATGTGTGCAAACTCAAGCGCGTGTTGTATGGATTGAAACATGCACCCTATGCTTGGTACACCAAGATTGATAACTATTTCACCAGGTTGGGCTTCACTAAAAGTGAAGTAGATGCAAAACTTTACCATATTGGCTTTTAAGGTAAATGATTGATTATATTATTATATTTTGATGGTTTAATTTTAACCTATGATGAAAAGTTGATAAAATATTGCAAGATAATTTGAGATGAAGAACATGGGAATCATGCATTATATCCTTGATTTGGAAGCATGGAAAGGAGATGGGGAACTATTTGTCCCTTAGTAAAAGTATGCCAACGAGTTACTAAATAATTTATGCATGGAGAGTAGCAAACCCATGTACACTCTTCTAGCAGGCAGTTGGAGGAAAGAGGATGCCACTTCTAGTGAGGAGGTGAAGGCCACTATTATAGGAAGCGTGTGGATTCACTTATGTATTTGGTGAAAACACGACAACAAAATGTGTTGTGAATTTAACCGTCTTAGTCAAGCAATGGTTAAACTAGTCAAACAGTGTTTGAAGGAATCCAAACATGTGTTGAGATACCTCAGAGGCACTACTCAGTATGGTATTTGGTACAAACAGATAAAGGCAGTGAAGCTTCAAGGCTTCACAGATGCAGATTGGGTGGGTAGTCCATCAGATTGAAATAACACTTTGGGAGGAGTCTTTAGTATTGGGTCATCAAAATTTTCTTGGTACAACAAGAAGAAGAGATCAGTTGCACTCAATTTAGCAGAAGCGGAGTACATGGCTGCTAGTCAAGCAACTTGTGAAGTTATCTGGATGAGGAAGATCCTTGTTGGGTTATTTGGTGAGAGGATGAATCCTAATGTGATTTATGTGACAATCAGAGTTGTAATAAAATCTCTAAAAATATAGTTTCTCATGATCGATCCAAACATATCGACATATGGTATCACCATCTACGATATTGTGTACATAGGCAGATCATGTTGTTGGAATACATTCCTACAGAGGAATAAGATGCATATATTTTTACAAAGGAATTGTCAAGAGGAAAATTCAAGTTCCATAGAGACATGATCAGGGTATTTGATAATCCCTTTCTTGTTGATAGGGAGTGTTTAAAAGTGGCAATAAGAAAATCCTGATTTAAATTTCCCTTGAATTTAATTAGGATAAAATTGTAATTCCACATCACAAGACAACTTGAATGAGTTAAATAAGTTAGTTTCACTTATTTGGCTCAGTTAATTCGAGTTGATGGCCTAACTTGAGTTGTGTAGATTGATTTCTAAATTTTAGGAGTCTAGGTTGAGTTAATTTCAATTGTAACAATTCAATTCAGTTAAATTGAGTTAAAGTCTGTTAAACTAGTTCCATATGTTGGAGGAACTAGTAGGAGGTCTAGCCGCGGGGTGAAAATTTAGTGTTCAACCAGTTAACTGATAAATCAGCCATAATTAACTCATGCATGCATGAAATACGAGTTACCTATTTGATATTGGAGTTCAAGGGCAGTGTACAATCAATTGTATAATTATCCAAGTTGTACAGGTGGTGCATGCATTAAGAGAAGGACCTATAGGGATTGTGCAGTTCAGGATGGGGATTTCCCTAATTAATAGGGGAATAATTCCTTGAGAAATAATGCAAGGAAATAGGATCTTGGCATGAAACAAAATTGGCTAATTATTGGCCAGAGTTAGCTTGTGAGTCAATGAGATAGATTATACTTGTGCAGAGATTGCTTAGGCTTGAGAAAGCATTGTATTTATTCTCTATTTTATTACTAATGCAAAATAGATAGGAATGGGTTTTGATAAGTTTCTTTCCCCTAGATATATCCTCATGTATGTGCATCAATTGATGATGCATGCTTTTGATATAGCTTCTCAATCGTGAGATGAGTAGAGTAGATTTGAGTCTTATGTTTTAGAACATTACATGAGCAGTATTGAATATAAAATTAATTTATACATGCTTCATTAGGTCGAAAGTGTTGAAATTTGTAGCTTGGGAGGTGCTCCCACAACCCCTAGGGTACTGGGTTTGTGATGAGTTGACCCATGAAAATGGAGCTTCGTGGGAAATGTACACAAGTGATGGGTTGTGTACCCAAAGTTGTGGGCACAAGACCATGGTGTAAAATAATTGTTTAATCATTAAAATCATGTGGGGCACCCTTGAAGGGCTAAGAGGAACCTAAGGCTTTGATGGAGTGGTGATAAAAATGAAAGGAATTTTTTTTTTAAATTTAGTGAGGTTTTTAGGTGTAGGCTCATGTTAGCTTTTCCTACAAGACATGACCCTTGGGAATTAATGTGCACCCCTAAGATCACTATAAGTAGAAAGGAGTTAAATATCATTTGTCACATCATCACAAGTGAAATTCATCAACATGAAGACTAATATGAGATAGTCGCAGACCTAAAGGTGCCTAAGCTGGAGTTGAAGAGAAGGACGAGTTTGGATTTTTCTCTTGTGAACTGGATAGGTCGAGGTAGGAAGAGTTACTAGACGAATTTTTTACATGGTTTTGTGCACATGGTTGTGATCATCTTTGTGCTAAAGGGCCAAGCTTTTTTAATATATATTAAAGGAGGACTAAGACCTTGTCTAGTTCTGGACTAAGGGGTTGCGAGGCCTATGGTGAAGCATAATAGAGGGTTGAAGTCTCTTAAGTAATGTGAAAAAAGTATGGGTCCTATGTATGAGGTGACCACAGAGTTTGCGGGTGATATAGCTGCAGAGAATGGACCTCCTGAATTAGTCACAAAATCCCTAAAGAGGGATGAAAATACCTATGTTATATGAGCTTCCCAGTTGAGTTTCTTCATGGTTGTGCAATGACATGAAGGAGGTATGTGGTTCTGTATTTATGTGATTATTGTTAGGCTAATGAAGTATGGTTTTGGATAGTGATTATAGTAGCCCTAAGTTTAATGATTGTAAGTGGTTTTTCATTGGTGTGAGGTTCGCTTGGACTAGCGCTAAGTACAATGTGTTTGATGTGGAGAACTATTGTTGTGAGGGATTCTCTTTGAATCCCTAAGTACAATGATAAAGGAGCAGTCTTGTCATTGTTGGAGGGTATCCTTTCAAGACTGTATGTGTAATGAATTTTGGTGTGGCAAAGCATTCCTAGAAGTCAGTTGTTAAAGACCCTAAGAGTAGAAAATTTTTTAGCAGCAGAGGACTGTTATAGGGAAAATTGTGTTTAGTCTTCTTGGAGAAACAGGAGGATTGATAGAAGGTGTTTTGGTTAGCTGAAGATACAAGCAAAATTTTGGAGAAACAAAACTACTTATGAGCAACAATAGAGGTGGAAAAGGACCTGCTAGGTGTTCAAGGTACTTCGACTGAAAGGGATGAGTTGAGCACTCCTTCAACAAGTAAGTCAAGTGTGTCTTGTTCAAAGGTAGATTGATAGTCATAATTTATTGACATTAAGCCCCAATTTGTGTTGTATCAGGGTTATTTGTAAGGGCCATGATCCCTGGTATATGAGCCCTATGTTTTTTTTATTAAATATTGTAATATAACAATTTTAGGGTTGAAAAAATCTTGTGTACTTCATTGATTCACTATTGTACATTTTCCATTGTGCAAAATGCTTGGTGTTGTGAAATTTTAGTGTGTTTGTGATCATGTTTTAGACATAGCCATGATTCTAAAGAGATAAGGAAAAATATACATGGAATTAGAGCTACTTTGAAGGTACAGTTGAATCATACTTTGCAAAATGTACAAATCAAGTGGGAGTTGGTTTCCTTGTTGTTAAAGGACTAGCAACATGGTGCGGTTGATCACGAGCCTGAGTTACAAAGATAGACTAGATGGCTTATCGAACTATAGTCCTTGGAAGGAAAGGATCAAAATGATATTTTTGGTGAATAATATTTGGGAGTTTGCTAACAAAAAGATTAAGAAACTGACCCTAAGTAGTTGGAAGTGTATGAGGAGTTGGATACGAAGGCAAATCTGATCATCCTAGACGGTATCAAAGATCACTTGATACCTCATCTGATTGGGAAGAACATTTCCCATGAGATGTCAAAAGATCTTCAATATTTGTTCCAAAATATGAGCGAGAACCAATTGTTGGTATTTAGAGAAAATTTGAAGAACACCAAGATGTTGGATGGTGAAGGTGTGGCTCTATATCTGATGAAACTTTCTCAAGTTCGAGATGAGCTTGTTTCCATCGATGAGAATTTTCTCGAGTCTCAACTAGTGAGGAATACTTTGAAGGTATTTTCCAAGGAATGGAGGTCATTTATCAAAGGGACCATGGCTCGATAAAGCTGCCATATTGGAATAGGTTATGGGATGACTTCATCCAGGAAGAACTACGGGACAAGGATCTTCATAAGAATAATAAGCCTTTTGATGATAATGTGAATGGAAATTCAAAGAAGGAATTCAACAAGTTGAAGTATTATACATGTGGCAAATGTGGTCATAATGTGAGTAAGTGTCTGCAGAAGAATAAGGGAGATAATGAGAAGAGGAAGGGGAAGGAAGTAGTTGGGGTTGTTACATCCTCTGAGCCGGATGACTTCTCAAGAAGTTTCAAGGAGGAATTTTCTCATATCTCCAATGGTACCATTGACAAGGCTACATGGTAAATGGATAGCGAAGTGTCGAAAGATCTGATAGGTTCACACTGAAGTTTTTGAGACTCTAACTGAATTTGACTCAAAGTTACACATGGAGTTTGGTGACAAGAGTCAAAAAGTTGTTAAAGGGTCATGTGTTCTGCCATTCAATATGGATTCAAGTGGGAAATTGAGATTTCAATATGTACAATGGGTGTTGGAGCTAAAACAAAATGTGTTGTATGTCTCATTGATCAAGGAAAAAGGGTTTGAGGTGATTTTCTAGGTTGGGAAAGCAAAGCTTAGGACTAGAGGCTCTAATATTTTTGGAGCTATCCTTTGATTTAGGGAGCATGGTCTATATCGGTTGATGGGAAATCCTATAGATCAAGGGAAGAAGCAAGTTACTGACACTCAGAGGGATTCAAGTTCAAATGAGAGTATGCAAGTTCAAAGGAAGAATCCATAACCCAAGAAGAGCGCATGGTTAGTGGGGAGGAATGGGAATTTTGTTGGCAACAAGGAACCTTGGAATGACTTGAAGATATTTGAGGAGAAGAATAAGCAAGAAACTTCAGAAGGCAGGGATACTATAGAGGATAGTGTGGTTCATTATATAGGGTATGTTGTAGTGGTGAATGCTAGAGATTGGGCTAGTTTCATTGATAATGACGAGGTACTTCAGAGTGGCGGAAGTGCCTCCCTCACTAAGAGGGAGTGTTGAAATGTGTAAGGGTATTGGGTTTGTGAAGATTTGACCCATGAAAATGGAGCTTCATGGGAAATGTACCCAAGTGATGGGTTTTGTACCCAAAGTTGTGGGTGCAAGACCAAGGTGTAAAATAATTTTCTAATCATCGAAATCATGTGGGAAATCCTTAAAGGACTAAGAGGCACCTAAGGCTTCAATGAAGTGGTGAAAGAAAAATGAAATGAATTTTATTTCTAGAGTTAGAGGGGTTTCTATGTGTAGCCTCATGTTGGATTGGCCTATAATACATTACCCTTGGGGATTAATGTGCACCCTTAATATCACTATAAGTAGAAGGGAGTTAAAGCTCATTTTTTACATCATCACAAGTGAAATTAATAAAAGAGAAGACTAATCTAAGATAGTCATAGACCTAAATTTGCCTAGCTGGAGTTGAAGAGAAGGATATGTTTGGATTTTTCTCTTTTGATCTAGATTGGTCGAGTTAAGAAGAGTTGTTGAACGAGTGTTTTACATGGTTTTGTGCACGTGGTTTGGATCATCTCTATGTTAAAGGGTTAAGGTTTTTTGTTGTATATTAAAGGAGAGTCGAGACCTTGTCTAGTTCTGTATTGAGGGGTCGTAAAGCTTATGGTGAAGCAGAATATAGGGTCGAAGTATCTCAATTAATGCCCAAAAAGTACAGGGATTGTGTATGAGGTGACCACAGGGTTTAAGGGTGATTTGGCGGTAGAGAAGGGACCTATTAAAGTAGCCACAAGAGCCCTAAAAAGGGCCAAAAATACCTCTATGTTAATAAAATGAGAGATCACCTTCACAATAGTGGTAGCTATAAGAAACTTGAAGAAAACCCCATTTCCAAGGTCATAAAAAGGCTCAAAAAAGCAATTAAGGAGTCCAATCTTGATGATAAAATAAAAAAGTGCCTATACCTGGAGGATGAGATCATGCCCCGCATTTATGGTGCCCCCAAGATCCATAAGACTGGTGCTCCTCTGAGACCCATTGTCAATACCATCGGAGCTCCAACATATGAATTAGCCAAATTTGTGGTCGGCACACTCGCCCCTCTAGTTGGAAAAACTAGTTCATTCATTAAAGACTCCAACCATTACGTTGATTTCATTAAAAAAGCTAAGTTGGATCCTGAAGATAGAATTGTAAGCTTTGATGTTGTACAACTCTTTACTAAAATCCCTCTGGATGAAGTTGTTCAAGTAGTAAAAGAAGTCGCAGACCCCCAGACTGCAAGGCTTGCTGAAATTTGTCTTCGCTCCACCTTCTTCAACTTCCAAGGAGAAATATTGGAACAAACATCTGGAGTTGCTATGGGATCTCCATTATCCCCCATAGTGGCCAACCTCTTCATGAAAAAATTTGAAAAGAAATCTCTTGAATCTTACCCATTGAAACCTAAATTTTGGATTAGGTTCGTGGATGACACCAATGTCAATTGGCCACATGGCGATGAAGAATTAAAAGGCTTCCTGGACCACCTTAATAAAATTTTCAATGATATACAATTTACAATGGAAGGTGAGGTAAACAATCGTATCCCTTTTATTGACATTCTCCTCTCGAGAAATGAAGACGGAACCCTTGGGCACAAAGTGTTCAGGAAGAAATCTCATACTGACAATTACCTACATGCTGATTCACACCACTACCCTGCCTAGAAGATGGGGGTTTTGTTGACTCTTTTTACAAGAGCTTTTAGAATATCAGACGATACTCATATTGAGGAAGAAATAGAACATCTAAGAAGATCATTCATGAACCTGGGATACAGTAATTGAGAAATCAACAAAGCTATTTAAAGAGCGAGATCCAGAAAGAATAGAATTTCAACTAACTATTCCGCAACAATAAAAGCATACCTCCCCTATATCCAAGGGGTCACGGACAAGATGGCCAAAGTTCTAGCCAAGAAATACATTAGAGCATCCTTCAAACCTTTAATGACCATCAAACAAAGGATGAAATCTGTCAAAGATGACCCCGACCACCTTCAGCAAAAAGGGGTTTACAAAACTAATTGTTCGTGCAGAGATTGCTATATTGGGGAAATAGGTAGGACCTTCAAAATAAGGTTTAAAGAACATGGGGCGGACATTAGATTAGGAAGAACCAAAACCTCGGCTTTGGAAGAACACTCTAACAATACACATCACCACATATGCCTTGAAGATGTAGTGGTCATTACCAATGAGAAGCATCACTTTAAGCGTAAAGTGCGTGAAGCCCTGAAAATCATTAAACACCCTCACAACCTCAATAGAGATGGAGGCTTAGAGATTAGCAGGAATTGGATTCACATTCTTTCATGAAAATAAACTTACCCTACCCTATGCTATTTGTCGGCACCTTGTCCATCTTCCTGCTTGTCATTGTCCTTTCTAATTTTCCTGTCATATCCCTCTCATATACTCCACCCCGCACACCATACCCCTACCTTCTATCCTCCTTTTTCCTTTCTCCCCTAAATCATCTCCTGACACCTTTCCTCCCACTTACCTGCTGAATTTCTTATCCTCTTTTAATATTTAAAACTCTCCTTATCCTGCCTTAAATTCCCCTTTTTCTTTACTTCCAATACTATATAACTTTGTAAGATAGGCTACACTGCATAATAAATAAACCCCTCTAATACTATTAATATTAAACCCCTCTAATAATAAATAAACCCCTCTAATACTAGTAATAAATAAACCCCTCTAATACTATTGATATTAAACTCCTTATTATCTTAATATTTAGGATCATATATATTTATTAAAATAAACCCTAATAGTATCCCTTAGTTTTAGTAACAACCTAATTATTCACACCCCTCTTTTTTAGTATTAATAAAAATAAAAAATTTTAATACAATTAATTTTAATAAGATAATGATAAATAAACCCTTATAATCAATAATTTAAAATTTTTATATTCACCCATTATAATATATGTCATCACCTAAAATTTTACTCAAAACTTTAGTATTAACAAACAAAACTAATTTTTATTTTTATTTTTATATGAATAACTCAATAAAAAATTATAATTAAAATTTTTAAATGTGTCATTACTAAATTAAAAATGAAATAAATATAAATTAAAAATGAAATAAGTAAATTTTTTTGAATAAACTAAAATAAATAGCTAATTAATTTATAAATATTTAAGAGCTGGTCGGCCCTTTCATTCTCCTTCTTTCCACAATTTATTGACCCTGATATTCTCTCTTCTTAGCAGGTTGTCCTGAAGATGAATCTTGATTTAGACTCAAAACGTAGACTAAAAATGTTGACTGTGGATATTCTGAGTTTGATATCTAGAATACCTCTATTATCTGAGTGCCTAGGACAAGTTTCTTCATGGTTGTGCAGTGATGTGAGGGAGGTATGTGGTTGTGTATTTATATGATGATTACTAGGTTGATGAAGTCTGGTTTGGGGAAATGATTATAGTATCCCTAAGTTTAGTGTATGTAAGTGGTTTTTCATTGGTGTGAGGGCTGCTGGACTATCCATAAGTACATTGAGTTTGATGTGGAAAACTATTGTTGTGAGGGATTCTTTTTGAATCCCTAAGTACAATGATAAAGGAGCAATCTTGTCATTGTTGGAGGGAAACCTTTGAATACCTTATGTGTAGTGAATTTTGGAGTGGTAAATCATTGCTAGAAGGCAGATGTTAAAGATCCTAAGAGCATAAACCTTTGGAGTAACAAAGGACTATTAGAGGGCAACCTATGTTCAATCTTCTTAAAGAAACAAGAGGATTGATAGAAGGTGTTTTGGTTAGATGAAGATATAATAAATTCTAGAGCAGAAAAACTACTTGTGAGCAACAATAGAGGTGGAAAGGGACTTGGCATGTGTTCAAGGTGCGTAGACTGAAAGGGCTAAGTTGGTAAATCCTTCATCAAGTAAGTAAAGTGTATCTTGTTCAAGGGTAGATTGATAGTCATAAGTTGTTGACATCAATCCCTAGTTATTCTTGTATAAGAGCTAATTGTAAGGGCCAGGATCCCTGGTATGGGAGCCCTATGTTTGTTGTATTAAATATTGTAATATAATAAGTTTTGGGTTGCAAACATCTTTTTTACTTCAATGGTTCACTATTGTATATTTTTTGTTGTGCAAAGTGCTTTGTGTTGTGGAATTTTAGTGTATTTGTGATAGTGTTTTAGACATAGACCTGATTCTAAAGTGCCGAGAAAAAATCAACACAAAGTGCTTCCATTGCACTTTGATCTATTCTATTACTCAATTGTGGAGCGTGTTTTGCCTCCGGTCCAAGATGCATAGTGATTCTAGTTAGAACTCCCCCTCATGTTAGATTTTATAACAGACCAATCACCACCATGATTAATTTCATGTACATGGTTCTTAAGAAACAAAATGTGAAAAACATCATGTGCTTTCACTATGGGTGGTAAGGCCAATATGTAACCCACTAGCCCCACTCTTTCCAAAATATGAAATGGTACACGGAATCTGGGCGCAAACTTAGCATAGGACCCCACTGTTAGTGATATCTTCCTTGGTTTGATGTAGAGGTATACATGCTCTCCCACTTGGAATTATTTTTTAATTATCTACTGATTTGCCTAACTCTTTTTCCTATCTTGGGTTTCCTTCAATTTCTGCCAAATTTTGAGCACTTCTTGCTCCATTTCCTTTAGCATGTCTAGTCCAAGAAATAATCTATTCATTTGGTCATCCCAACAAATGGGAGTGTTACATTTTTCTCAATACAATGCCTCAAAAGGGCTCATCTTTAGTGACTCTTGGTACCAATTTTTGTATGCAAACTCTACTACTTGTAGGAATTCTTCCCACCTCTTTGGATATTGCATGACATACATTCTCAACATGTCTTATAAAATTATATTCACTCTATGCATTTTTTTGTGAGTGTGAGGATGATACATTATGCTAAATTCTAGTTGAGTTCCAAATCCGACAAACAATTCCTTCCAAAATTTTGAAGTGAACTTGGCATCTCAGTCTAAGATGATTTTCTTAGGTCAACCATGCAATATGAATATATCCTCCATGAATGTTTGATTTATGTCAATTACTTTGAGTGTGAACTTGAAATAAGTGTTATTCTTTACTCAAATTGTCCATTACCGCCATAATGGAATGATGTTGCTTGGTTTTTTTTGTAATACCATAATGAAGTCCATGGACATGACTTGCACTTCCACTCAAGAATTGGGATTGGTTGTAGTAATCCTACTGGGTTCCTGCTTTCTACTTTTACCTGTTTGTATTCCATGCACTTGAAAATGTATTCACCAACTTCTTTCTTCAATTGTGGCTAACAATATGTTTTCTTTATGACTATTATCATTTCCTGATAACCATGATGACTAGAGTAAGGTATTTTATGAAACTCATCCATGATGAGATTCCATAAGTCAGCTACATAAGGAACATACAATTTGTCTTTGAACAATAAGATACCATCATCAGTGAGCTTGTAGCCCTTGCTCACTAATCCATCTATCTCCTTCTGTAAACGTTCCTTCACATGTTGGTATTTCCCATCACGAACAATGCATCTTTGATCCTTTCATTGATGTCAACTTCACAAGTGATTTTTGACTTGAAAATTCATATTCGCACTAGAAAAAGTATCATGTTATGATTCAACATGACAAGAAGATTTTATTGAAAAATACAGTTTTCCTAAAATTCATTTGTTTTTACTTTTAAAAAAAGGTTTATAATGTGGATGTTGGGCCTTAGTTTTGGTCTTATTTTGCTCAA
>JAXQQM020062889.1:0-53391 GCA_034641835.2 Pinus albicaulis
GTGATCACACATAAATGCATTGATCCGGATCTTGGGGGGAGGCCTCCAAGATCTAAAAAAAATGAAATGGGTGTGACCAGATCTGCAAAATTAGAATGCCAAAAAAAAAAGAGAGAACACAAAGAAAATAAAACCACAAAGAAACTTGTTTTATTAAAACAGAGAATAACTGTAGAAGTTCTGGAGCTGGCATTGTGCTAACAATGTTCCTGGCCCTTCTTTACAAACCCAGGCTTGTTATTTATAACATTTTTTGAGTTACAATACCATGTGTAGATACCATAGGCCAATACCATGGGTAGATACCACTTACAACACCATGGGAAAATCCCATGTGTGGATGAATACCATGGTTGGATACATACCATGGGTCACTTACAATACCATGGGCGAATAAATATCATGGGTGGATGAATACCATGGGTTGATTCCATTTACAATATCATGGGTAAATTCCCTGGGTGGATGGATATCATGGGTAGATGAATACCATGGGTTGATGCCATTTTCCATTCAGATCATTCCTCCCTCCTTAAGAAGCAATGGTCCCCATTGCGTGAAGTTTCTTCCTGAGAAGCCTTTGTTGAATATCAAGAGCCACTGAAGAGAAGGGTTTTGTGTAGTTAGCCCATAACAGTGATGAACGAAGATCCGAGGATAGAGATACCCTGTAATGCTTGTGACCAGCTGTGCTATTGACAGTGTGCGGCCTAGAAAATGGATTTCGATGAAGTGTGGGTTTTTGGATGAACCAAAACCATGACAAATGAAGATCTGAGGATAGAGATACCCTGTAACGCTTGTGACCAACTGTGTGACTAACAGTGTGCGGCCTAGCAAATGGACTTCGATGAAAATGATTTTGTGCGGTTGACCCATAACTGTGATGTTGATTGTTGATGAAGTAGCAGGTGCCTACATAGCGTGGGGTGGGAGGGCACGTCTCCAAATAACCCAAGCTGAATTCTGCTGTGTTGAAACTGATGAATGTGAAGCAGGTGCCTACTAAAGCGGGGTGGGAGGGCATGTCTCCAAAGGGAACCCGCTCCGAATGCTGCTCTAGATTTAAAATGAGCATAACTTGGTCAATATAACTCAGAATATTTATTATAACCTGTTTTTGGAAATGGAATGATCATTCTGCATCTTCTCATGTGTTTGAAACCACTATCTAGAGACTCTAGACCCGTAGATTCGCGCTGGAACTGTTTCGTCGTCACAAAATTTCTGAAAAAATAGTTGATTTTAAATCAACAATAACTCCCACATCCGGACTCCGATTCGACCGATTTTTTTTTTTGAACTTGGGTGATTTTTCAAGAGGAGCTCAGATCTATATCCATTCTTCTGAAAATTTTCACTAAAAATTGAGAAAAATGACAGGAGAGCCGCCGTCCATGAATTGTTGTCAAAAAAATTGCTTCAACATTGCTGATTTTGAATCAGCGATATCTCCCTCATCCGAACTCCAATTTGGCCGATTTTTTTTTTGAATTTGAGTATTTTTTGACAAGGAATCCAGATCTGGTATTTTTTTTTGTAAATTTTTCACCAAAAGTGTGGCATCAACCCATGGTATTCATCTACCCATGTTATCCATCCACCCATGGAATTTACCCATGATATTGTAAATGGCATCAACCCATGGTATTCATCCACCCATGATATTTATTCGCCCATGGTATTGTAAGTGACCCATGGTATGTATCCAACCATGGTATTCATCCACACATGGGATTTGCCCATGGTATTGTAAGTGCTATCTACCCATGGTATTGGCTTATGGTATCTACACATTGTATTGTAACTCAAAAAAGGCTATAAATAACAAGCCTCAGTTTGTAAAAGGACAGATTGTTCGCCACAATGTAGCTTCTACAGTTATTCTCTGTTTTAATAAAACAAGTTTCTTTGTGGTTTTATTTTCTTTGTGTTCTCTCTTTTTTCATTCGCCTTTTCAGGTTCTGATTCGGAGTCAGAGCATGCATCTGACTCAGAAGCCCTCATCTCGGCCACTAGCGACTGCTTGGCCCGACACTCACTTGTGTTGTGAGTGGAGCTCTTATGGAACTCACACCACTTTCCCGTGTCCTTCTTTGGCTTTGCGGTGATGTTCTTTTCTTGTGGCTTCGATGAGTTGTCTTTAGTCGCCATGCCTTGGCTCTGTCCTTTGTTCTGCGGTTTGGAAGCACCTTTCCCTTGCTTTTGATTCGCAGATCCAAAGTCTCGCTTCTTCTGCTTGAATTTCTGCTCAATCTTGGCAGCATACCGGTATGCCGTACCAAGCGAGGAGATGTCAAGGAACTCCATTTCTTCCTGAATGTATTTTTGCAGACAGCTGCGATACTTTAGCACCAGATGTTTCTCTGAATCTTTGATACCCAACTTTGTGCGCAGGGTATGGAACAGATTCGTCAGCTCATGCACATCTTGATCCCTTTGTTGTCTCAGCGTGGTCCATTGTATGTACTTATCCTCATAGCTCCCCATAGGATAGTGCTGTTCCTTGACGGCGTCTCGGAAAGAATTCCAAGTTGGTACGGCCGAGAACAGAGAGGGTTCTGTCTGGTCGTTGTTCTCACAGTAGGTTTCCCACCAGTCCTTAACATGGGGGGTAGTTTTGAGGAGTGCAAAAATAATCTTCTCCCGGTCTGAAAAGTCATGAACCGAGAAATATCCTTCTAACAGATTCAACCATTTATCTACAGCATCTACGTCTATTTGACCCTCAAATATGGGAATGTCAAAATTTACTTGTACCTTAAAAGGAGTCGCGCCTCCAGAGTGGCTTCTGGATGCAGATGCGCCGCCGGTGGGTAGCCGTTGAAGGATCTGAGCAAAGTTATCCATCATCACGTTCCTTTGTCTTTCGAGGGCCTCCTCGAGCAATATTTTGATAGGATCTCCTGCTCCCTCATCTTTCTTTTCATCCCCCATAGGCATCCGTCGAGGTTTGCGAGGCTGATCTTGCAAAGGTTCCACCAGATCGAGCCCTAGCTCCTTATACCTCGACCTCGTTGGGGACATGCAAAGAAGGATCGAGAAAAAGCAGACCGCTCTGATACCACTGATCCGGATCTTGGGGGGAGGCCTCCAAGATCTAAAAAAAATGAAATGGGTGTGACCAGATCTGCAAAATTAGAATGCCAAAAAAAAAAGAGAGAACACAAAGAAAATAAAACCACAAAGAAACTTGTTTTATTAAAACAGAGAATAACTGTAGAAGCTACATTGTGGCAGACAATTTTTCCTTTTACAAACTGAGGCTTGTTTTTTATAGCCTTTTTTGAAGTACAATACCATGTGTAGATACCATAGGCCAATACCATGGGTAGATACCACTTACAATACCATGGGTAAATCCCATGTGTGGATGAATACCATGGGTGGATACATACCATGGGTCACTTACAATACCATGGGCGAATAAATATCATGGGTGGATGAATACCATGGGTTGATGCCATTTACAATATCATGGGTAAATTCCATGGGTGGATGGATAACATGGGTAGATGAATACCATGGGTTGATGCCATTTTCCATTCAGATCATGCATGATCCATAAAGTCAGGATTATCAGTCTAAATTCCTAGATTATTGTTCAAGTTAAGTTTTAGAGAAAGGTTGTTTGAAACCTCCTCTACATTTTTGTAAATCATTTAATTAGTTTGTAGCCAGTTTTAGTATTTAAACCCTTCTCATTCTTTTAGAGAAGGGTCCAAGATTTTGTTAAGAACATTTGCAAAGAATGCTTAATTGTAAGTAAGTTTGTGAATGCCTTGATGAAATAATGGAACACGACCTTTTTCAGTTATAAATATCACTTTGTTGAATCATTGTTGGTGCACTTCTGTATTATTTGAACGACTCTTTGATCGAAGAATTGGATACGGCCTATTATCACTAATCTGATAAGAAGAAGTAAAACACATCTGGTACTATTATCATGTATGTTATTTTTGTTTCTGAATGTTAGTGATGAACTCAGCTTTCATGAATCATATATAGAATTAATTATTTTTATTTGAAATATCAGTCGCACTATTGTACGATATAAAGATACAAATTATTTGTTTCATATATGGTCATTAGATAAATGCAATATATCTTTCATTTTCTTTTGATTAACTATTTTTTCAAGAGAATAATCTTACACAGTAATAATTCTATTAAATCTGTGATGATTTCATCATCGCACATTGACTAGATATCTCTTTAGATTGTATTAAATTATTATCCTCGGGTTAGATTAAATTTAATTCAAATTTTTGCATTTAGAAATATATTTATCTTAGTTTGTAGTAATTCATGATTGCAAAATGTTTTGAAAATAAATCCCACAAATAATCCTTAAAAAAAAAACCAAATCTAGGAAATTGGTCCCATCATCCCCAATTGGAGCCACTACCCCAAATGGAAAAGGAACTGCTTTAAGGTCCGGACCGAGTGGTTATCCCCCTTGTTGTTGCCACGGATTTCTGAGGCCTCAACAGTACCCAGGACTATTTATCTTATAGAAAAGCACTACAGTAGGATGAATCAATGGATTTATTTTCTTTATGTAAAATTATATACTTATCATGTTTTCCTTTATTGTCAGAATTATTTTTCTATTTTCTTCTATATTTTGAAATATCTTAATTTAGAAATTTTCACTTTAGATTTTAAGGGTCTTCGCCTATTCATGGTGGCGTTGGAATATGTCACAGGTACATAAAACCAATAAATATTTTTTTTTGTCAGTTAAGCATCTTGTTTCTTGGTTTCATTATTTATCATGATGTAGGGTTCCTTTTATTGTTTCCTCCATTAATTGAAGTAAACCTTCAACAGGTCAATCCTAACACTCGTCATTTTAAGGTCTGTGACTTTGGTAGTCTGAAATTTCTTATGATATTTTTAATATTTTATTGGGGTTACAGTGAGAGTTTTTGAATTTTCTAGCCCGATTTAGAATATTATCTTATCTGCATCTTTAGAGATAAATGAATTGTGATTTGAAAGGAATTTTATGGTTGTATGCAACTTGGTTAAGTTTAGGTGCTTTTCTTTTTGGAAATTTTTTATTCCACTCTTAGTATTAATAACATTATGCTTATTATAACATGTTAAGGGTGATTAAAATATATCATACATATCTTCCCACTATTATCATTCCCAAGAACTTAATTTTAGCCCGCAACATAGTATACAATAGCATAGCATCAAAGTCTCTACGTGCTCATGCTACATAAGGTCAGATATTTGTACTTCCATTATGCCTTTATATTTTGTGATTTAGTGAGAATTTCTTAGGAACAAATGGCTAGTATCTCCCACTTGCTATTTGATTCTCTTTCCTTAGAGCTACCCTCATTTTTCAATTCTCGATTCCACTTTCATGGTAGTGGCCTTTGATTGTACAATACTCATTTTTTATAGACACATCTAACATAAACTAAGTTTATGTTGCATTTTCATCCCTGCATGGTACTCCAACCTAAGTATTTTCCTAGTTAAGGCACCACATATGGGATATAATGGGCAAGAAATCTCTTGCATTCTTTTTTGTACTTTATGAGAATGTTACCCTAGGTCCAGCTTAGTCTTCTTACCAATACCTTCAATATCAAAAATCTACATACGATGATTTTTTTTTCTTAATGTATGAAGAGATACATGAAATTTCTAATTCAAATTCCATGGTTGGCTCCAAACAAGAGGCCAATAATCACATATTGTTCCAGCAAGCTTATCCAAAAAAAATCTAAAATATTTGCGACGAAGGTGTATTTGGGTAGGTGGCCCCAACCAAGAGACCAATAATTCTAGCTAAGCTATCATTTTCCAAGACTAAATCACCCTTAATCTACAACTATACCATCTAAGACAAAATTGGATGTTCAAACCTAGTTTCTTCAACGTTGATCATGATCATGACTTTCTTCTAGGCTAGAAACAATGCATACATCATATTATAAGATGCCATAACAGAGGTATCCTATTTGAATACTAAAGCACCCATAATATATGTCTAACACATCTAAGTTTATAATACAAAACTACTTGTTCAAACATAGATTCTTCATGACTGAGCATGATGATGACTTTTCTTCTAGGCTAGAAAAAGTGCCATATTAAGCTGGCATTAATATGCATAGAGATTGGACCATTTCCTTTTATATGTTCATAAATTTCAAGAATGTACACAGATATATCACTATGTTCCCTATTGGTTTAGGAATTACATGATTTACATAGTATCATTTCCCTCCACATGATCACACAAATATAAACAAGGTGCATTATACAATCTAGTATTGAAGAGAGTCTAATGTCCTTCTCATCTTTCTGTCTGTAACACTGATGTCAACATATGTTTGCACAATATAATATGTTATACAAAATTAAAGATATAGTAAAGTAAATTTAGCATGGGTTATAATATAAAATTAACACTAAAAAACAAAAACATAATATATATTGGAAGAAGAGGAATCTCACACAATTTTGTCTCATCATTTTTGATGTTTTTTTTTAAATCAACCCACAATATCAAAGGTGAGAAGAAGAATAGTGTGATCCATTTTAAATTTGCATCTTTCAACCATTAAGAGATTTGCATCTCAATTTTTTTATTTTATTTTTCCATTTTGTTTCTTAATAGATCTAGAGTTAAGATGGATCTTTGTTAGTTTTTTTTTTTTAGATAATCGATAATTTTCTATGTTGCATAATGCTAATTTTTTAATTTCAACAACTCCAGTAATTTGAAAATTTTCTTAGCACTGGCTTCCAACATATTTTGTTGTCTCTACAATTATTTGTTATGTTTGTGTTAGCTAGGTTCTTTTGAAAGAGTAACTTTGTTGTCAATATCTAATGTCACATACATTTGTGATGTCTTATATAACATCCATTTATCTTCTATTCTAATATCTTATTTGTGCGTAGTTGTCATGTCAATAATGGTGGACACACTTGCTTATTCTTTTTTTGAGGGAATATAATTTATCATTATTGTGGGTTGGAATTTCTTTAACTATTTGTTATCCCACTCATATAGAGAGCAGAAAATGTTGTATGTAATGATAGGAAGGTGGTGAACCCTAGTAGTTCACCACAGTGTTGCACCTCCTAGAGCTACTTAATTTACTTTATAAATATGGGGTTCGTACAAACATGGAGGTGACAGTGCTATATGCACAACATATGAGCTCTACTCAGGCCATCGTCATCTTATTTTTACAATGAGGTGCTAGTAACTAGGGTTACTTTAGGAAATGAAGTCTGTCACACTTATAAATGCAATATAAGACTAGAAATAGATCATAACCATCAATAAATTAACAAGGAAAGAAACTACTATACATCATAATGATTCATCTAACTATTGTCTACTTTTTCAAGAAAGAAAGATTCAAACTTATGTTAAGGAAGAAAGTAAATTGCAATAAGTGGCATTCATAGTCTAAGTTACTGAATTGAATTGCAGAAAAGAAACTAATCTAAAGCACACATGATGAATCAATGAATAACTAATTCTTATCTAACTTTTTCTTAACACCTCTGTTTAATTATGCATCTTGTAATGGAATAATCACACTTTAAAATGGCTTTGTTTTGCAGCAAAAGAAGGAGGCGCTTAGGTGGTTTAAGGGGGTCCTTGGACCAAATATCCAGGGCTAAAGGTCTATTGGTGGTTGGGCTAGGCTTAATTGAGGTGGAAGAATTATTTTGGGTTGAAAGAGAGGGTGCTTGGCACAGCTACATGAAGCTTCTACAGGATTTTCTGTAGTGCTATAGGATGTCCTAAAAAGCTACATGAAAGAGGACGAGAGGAGTTGGAGGCCAGAAATGATGAGAAGAAGGTTAGGAGAGGTGGGGGAACGTGGATCCTAGTAGAGTAAGGATAGAGAACCCCTAGACCAAGCTCAGGTCTCTTCAAAAAATTTAGCTTTCCCCCACAAGGTTGCTCTCGGTGATGTAATGGTGACCTCAAAAACATGGTTATAGGTGACTTGGATGGAAGGTGTCTGATGAAGGGTCAAACCTCAAGATGATGGTGTTGAAGGAGTCCTTCTCAGTTTCTCTATCCAAAATTGTAATCAAGACATTTGTTCATGGATTCATCATTGACAAACTTATCATAAAAATGGTGGAAAAGATGAGGTGAATTTAGATAAATATACCTGCGCAATTCAAACATAAATATACCTTTAAACCTACAACATGTTCATGATAATAAAAGTAAAAACTATATAAATTTTCCAAGAAATCATAAAATAAAAAGATATTTGGTCTATGGTGGAAGACCTTCCTCCTCAATCTCCAATGGAAGAGGTGAGAGAGGGAAGCTTAGCACACATTTTTAAAGTTTTATATGCTACCAAATAGGTAATGAAATAAATCAACTACTAAAACATAAAAGAAATACACATGTACATAAGAGAGATTGAGGCCAATGCATTGGGCCCTAACCCACAATTTCGGCTCCCTTAAAACTCAGTGGAAAAGAAACCAAATTCTCATCTTATTTCATAACCAATCTTTTACATAAACAATGAAATTCATAAATATCTAAAAAAAATCCATGATTTCTCTAGCTACATCCAAAATTTGAATCCTAGTGAGCTCTTTCTCTCATCTATTTCTACTAGAGGGAAGCTACCAACAACTTCCTAAAATTTAGTTCTTTGTTCCCTTGGAACTTAAGAGAAGTGGAGCTTGGCTCCATTTGATCATTCACTTTCTTGGTTTCCTTTGATTTCGAGTTGTTGGAGAAGAATCTTGAAGAAATATTGGCTGCCTTTAGAAGTTAAGAATGTTGGTGACCTCCCTACAATTACTCCTTGTAGTCTACCCCAAGCCTTGATTATGGAATATTTCTCAAAAATGGAATTATTCCCTTCATTTTCTTTCATTTAAACCATATTAGGCCTAAAATCATGACAACCCTTAATACACCATTCTCACGAATAAAAGTATGACAAAATGTAATTAAATGTGTAAGAGAGAGAATAATTAAGCTAAAAAAGTGATAATTAACTCCTGAGAATATACCTAATGATGGTGCTCAACATCACCCCCCTACCAAATGATTTCTCATCCTTTGATCAACTAAATATTATTTCTTGATTTCTTTTAAAGCCCTTGTGGCTTCTTTGACATCCCAAGGTATAATGGCAGGAGTCCCTTCATGTGGATAAAACCTTCCATTATTTTCTACCTCTTCCCATTCCTTTTGTTCCTCAATCCTTTGAGTCCCTTCTTCTCCTACTTTAATTCCCCTTTTTCCAAGGCTAGAGGTCGAGGTCTCTCCAAGGGTGATGGTCTTTGTCCCAATGAATGCTTATTTGTCCATGTCAATGAAAGTGGACCATGGTACAAGGATGTTGAATCTATTTAAAGCATATTTCACTATGCATTTGATGATACCATGATGAGCTATGTGTTGATATTTTTTCTCCCTTACCATGTGGCTCATATCTCTGATTGAGTGGAGAAGGAAATATTATTCAATATTTTATCTAAAGGTAGATCCCCTTTGAACCTAAGTTCATGCAATAACCTAAAGTGATATCCATAGACTACACTTATTCTACCCTCACAAGAGATATACTTCATGATATGGTAAGCCACCTCATCCCATGGGTAAGTCAAAATTTCTCTTCTTACCCCATTCTTATCTGCAATTTATTCCTTATTGGGCAAGAAGAAATTCTTATTAGAGGTAGTACTAGAGACTTTGTCCTCTCTATTCCATTTAATTCCTAGAAAGGTCGTGACTCTGATGATGAGGTCGGGATTTATGGTAATTTCTATTCCTCTTACCACTTTAATGACACTATCATCTACATGAGAGTGCAAGGCCACTACAAAATCTTGAGCCACTTCATCATAATACCCCTTGAGGAGCTTGAAGAACCGCAAACATTGATGGTTTCTAAATATGTCTATGACCAGAGGATGTAGCCTAATTATGTTGGTGTCTATGCGCTTCCTTCTATTGAACCTCCCCCCATATTATGATTGTGTTAAATAAGTGGTTGTCTATGGCTTGTTTCCAAAGGCACAACGATATGGGACCTCAAAGATTTTAAATTTTCACAAAATGTGGTTTTCTTATCCCCTATTCCTTTAAACGCTCTTTAATTTACTGAATTAAGGCTTGACTGTGTGAAAATTACCATGAAAAGTCTTGCAACTTGATGGGGGTGATGGAAAATTACCTCTGTAATTTTGATGTTTTTAGCTTGAAGGATGGTGTTTTGGTGCTAATACACCCTAATGGTGGGTTGCATTTCACCTCTCAACCCTTTGTGGCTTCCTTGGAAGTTTCTTGTAGCATGGTCTGCATGAAAAAATTGACCATGGATTGAAGTTCCTCGGTGTCTCTTCTATTTTTCCTTTGCTAACTTATCTTGAAATGAGCAATAGAATGAGGGGAAATGAGCCAACATACTCATTTTATTATAAATTGAGCAAGCTTGGAGCATATTGGCTATGTGGATTTGGCATGAGGTTTCCATATTTGGACTGTTGGTCCCACTATGGCCTATCATTCCCTTTTTCCTTGTAATAACCTCCCACTTCTTTTTATCCTTCCCCTAACTGATGTGAGGGCTCAATGTGCATGAAACTCCACTAATGTTTCACTTTAACTATTCGGGGGTGGCCAAGATAACTACCCACCTTTTTTCTTATTAAACTCTCCTTTCTTGACACTTTATGAAATGATGCATAGAGAGATGGTAAGGTAGCCATACCTGAGCCTAACCGATTGCTATTGAGTTGTAGGATCCTTTGATGCAGGGAGATGGAGCACTGTTGTGGTCACAAATGATGTGTTTTTTTTTTCTTCTTCTTCTGAGTGAGGTGGTTACTCTGTTTTTTCTTGTTTTGTATTTTGTACGTACCTCATGGAGACCCTAGGATGTTGATGCTGATGTAGATTCCTTTCTAGAGTCCCCTAGTGATCTTCGAGATTAGACCATCCTCATTCATATCATTCCTTTTGATGTGTTGGATGCATGCAAAATTTTTCTACAGGAAGTGATCATCTTCCTATAATAGTTTTCTTGTAATATTTTTTGAGCTCCAACTGTCTTAAGGAAGGAGGAAAAAGAGTGTATAGATGCTACGGGTGGTTCTAGGATTTGGATGGAGTGTGTAGTGGAGGAAAACACGAGATGAGAGGCCCTATGTGTGTATTGAACACAAACTGGCTCATAGTAGCCAAATAGAGGGTTTGGTGAGTGAGTCTTCATCCATGGGATGGAGTGATTGTTAAGGATGGTAGAGATAGGTGGAGAAACAATTTCCTATGTCTTTTTGAGTTTTTGGGAGCCTTGGTTGAGCTTATTCAGCCTCAGGTAGCTTTCATGTAGCATTACAGGGTTTTCTGTAGCACTACAGGGAATCCTGTAGCAACCTAGGACATCCTATAGCACTGTAGAGAATAGGAGAATGTTGGAATATTTTTCTCAACTAATGGTTGAAATTGATGAAGGAATGCATGCTCGGGTTGGAAAAGGAGTGGATAGGTAGAGGAGAGAGAGAGAGAGAGAGAGAGAGAGATGTAAGGAATGTTGCTCCCTTTTTCCATATTGTCCTTGTTCAGCAACCTGTAAAACAGAGGCATGTTAGTGCATAGGTTTTATTTGATTCTTTTGGATTTTTTTCTCTTTTCTTATATTTTTTTCTTTGAATATAGGAGGGTTTCCTCAATAGAGGTTTTCACCCCACAAGGCTGCCTTGGGTGCCTGAAAGAGGTTTTCATCCAAGGACTTTTTTATTTCTTTGTTTCTTTTTCCTCTTTTTTTTTTTTTGCTCCAAAATTGCCTCATGGAGGTTTTCAAACTAGGAGTTGGCCTTGGATGCCTTGTTAGGTCCCTATATTACTATTATAGTCCCTTATTGTTGTTATTGGAACCCCCTTATTGTTATTATTTTACCCCTATAACCCCCATACTATTATTATTGTGCCCTTAAATTATTACTATTAGGTTGGATAGGACTACATTATGGCCCCACTACGATTACATTGTGGCCCCATGGACTCCTATATATAGAAAGGAGGTTTTGTAATTTGTATCATCCACTAATTTTTCATTTATGTAATGTATTGGACGTTTCCCCCTCGAATTGGCTTATTTATAAGGTGTTGATATGTCTTTTCTTCTATTTTTGGAGCTGGTTTCCCAACATTTGGTATCCGAGCTTTGGATTCTAGGGTTTCAGTGCTCCAAACAGGTCATCGTGGCATTTTCGCTATCAAGTTTTTTCTACGAAAGTTTAGAAGCTGAAATTTTTAGAGTGCGAAGCTAAAATCCTGAGGAACATCGTCACAAAATTTCAGAGCTTGGTTCGCAATATTTTTGGACATATGATCTGTGCAAGTTAGGTATTTTTCTAGGCTCCTGAATTTCACTTAAAAAGGTCATCGCGGAAGTTTCGATATAATTTTTTTCCACGAAGGTTTAGAAGATGAAATTTTTAGAGCACGAAACTAAAATCCTGAGGAACATCGTCGCAAAATTTCAGAGCTTGGTTCGCAATATTTTTGGAGATATGATCCACGGAATTTAGGTCTTTTTCGGGCTCTTGAATTTCATCTCAAAGAGGTGAACGTGGGAAAATCTTCGTAACTCTCTCTCTAAGCATCGGATTGGAATTCTGTAAAAAGTGATTGGAAATACATGAACTATAGTTTCTTGTTTGGAAATTTCAGAACCAAAGGAGCAAACAATGACATGTGGCAAGCCGTACAAATTCGCTCTACCGAACTAGTCCATAATTAGGTCATTGTGGGAGATTGGAAATAACTTTGCCTTGAAGAATCCAAATCAAGTCAGACTTGTGGAAATTGAAATAAGATTCAGGGGGCTAACTCAAGGCTGAATTTCAGATATTGAAGATCCGAAATCACAGAGATAATTCATTTTCAATATTGAGCTCCTCAAAATCAAGAAAAATGTGTGTATTTTTTTTTCAAATTGCATAAGTCTTGTTTGAAAAATCAATTTTAAGTGATTCTAAAGGCCTATTGAGCATAGATATCAATATTGGGCTCTAAAATTCCTCCTAAAAAGAATTCAACACCCATTAAGCCTTCGGATTACTCTACTATGACTCTTGAAGATGAAGAATTGCAACATGATCTATCAAAATTACAAGAGCAAGTGCACCAAAATTCGCTTTCTCAAAGAGCAACAAAAAATGAAATGGATGTTTTGAAGAAAAGCATGGAAGCTAAGATGGATGGTTTGAAGAAAGGAATGGAATCTACAATGGATGGTTTGAAGAATGGTATGGAAGATAAAATGGATGGTATGGAAGAAAAAGTGGAAGGTTTGAAGGAAGACATGGAAGGTTTGAAGGAAGGTTTGTCAAAGTTGATACAAGAAATGATTCCTAATGGCGAAAAGATAGTAGATGAAAATCATGATGAGAACAAAATAAATGTTAATCGTGATTTCATAAACTCTAATGTTGGATTAAATAACCACCATATTCCAAAGATGGATATGAGGAAGTTTGATGGCAAGGATCCCGTAACATGGATACTACAGATGGAGCAATATTTTGATCTCAATAATGTGAAAAACACACAAAAGGTACACATTGCAACTTTACATTTAGAACAAAATATATTTGTATGGTATCGATGGCTTTGCTCCCATAAAAAAATTGTCACTTGGTCAATTTTTACAGAGGAAATGATAGCACATTATGAGGATACAAAGAGCAACACCTTCTTTAGCCAATTGATAAATCTCAAACAAAAGGGTTTAGTGGGGCAGCACACTGAGGACTTCCAAAAATTGAATATAAGGGTAACTGATATTCCAGAGGAACACAGGATTGATCTCTTCATAGGCACTCTAAAGGATAACATCCAACATGAAGTTCGTGTTTTGGAACCTGATTCATTGGAGAAGGCATTCAGGTTGGCAAGAAAATTGAATGTAAAATTATGGCGACAAGGAAGCCTACCACTCACTTCTATAAAGAAGGAAGTGTTGCTACGCCTAGATTTCCACAACCTACAAGGTTGACACCACAACAATTGGAAGAAAAAAGAGCAAAAGGGCTTTGCTACAGTTGTGATAGAAAATACATTAAAGGTCATAAGTGTGCTGAGAAGAAATTATTTTACATAGATTGTGAAGAGGAAGAAGAAAATGAACAAGAAGAGGATATACACCAGGAACCAACCCTAGAAGAGGAATAAATGAGTCCAAACTATACTGTATTACTAAAAGAATTACCACCTCAAACTCCTAAGATAGAAGACAGCACAAGAAGAAAAAAAGGTAATAGCTTACTTGATTCAGTAGGCACCTATAATTTTATTCATTGTATGCAGTTAAGGAACTAATTGATTCTATACCCATGACCAGAAAATGTGAGGTTGCAAATGGAGAACCATAAAATTGCTCGAAAATGACTTTAATACTGTTTAAACTATGGGGAAATATGTATTGAAGACATTCCAATTTTTCCATTCCATGAGGCAGTCAAGGTTAAATTAGATAAGAATGTTACAATCTTTGGGAATGGTAGCTTTTAATTTTCAAGAACTTTTCTTGAATTTTTTTTTTTTCAGAAGGAAAGGAAGTCGAATTACGGGGTATTGCAGGGAAGCCGGAAAATATAATAAGCTCTAATGTCATGAAAAATCTTCTAAAGAAATAATAATGAGGCGTAAATGCACAATTATGCTCACTAGAAGTTCCAACATCAAAATCATCTATTTCTGTAGATCTCCAAAAAGTCTTGGACAATCATTCCAAGGTGTTTGAAACTCCCAAGGCTCCCACCTATTATTGATCTGATCATGCTATTTTTTTGACTTCCAGGTTGTCTTCCAAACATCAGCCTAGAGACATCCTTGTGTCCAAAGATAAAATTGAAAATGTATGATTGCAGAAATGTTAGAGGGCAGTATAATTAACCTAGTTTAATTTCTTTCTCTCCCATAGTATTGGTGCACAAGAAGGATGGATCATGGCACATGTGTCTGAATTATAAGGAGATAAATAAGATCACTATTAAAGATAAATTTCCCATTAATGTGATTGATGAATTATTGGATGAATTACATGGAGAAAATTATTTTACCAAGTTGGATCTTCATTCAGGATATCATCAAATTAGAATGAAGACTGAAGATATTCCAAAAACAAAATTTCGAACTCATGAGGGTCATTATGAATTTTTGGTCATGCCTTTTGGCCTTAACAATGCACCTTCTACATTTCAAGGGTTGATGAATTCCATTTTCAAACCCTTCCTTAGAAAATTTGTGCTCATATTTTTTGATGATATACTAATCTATAGCAGGTCTTGGAAGGATCATGTTGAACATGTTGACAGGGTGCTCAAACTATTGCAAGAGAAACAATTATATGCAAAAAACATCCAAATGTTTCTTTGGAGTATAATAAGTGGAATATCTGGGTCATATTTTATCTCACGAGGGTGTTAAGGTAGGCCCTAACAAAATTAAAGCCATTAAGAAATGGAAAGTCCCCACAACCATAAAGCAGTTGCGAGGATTTCTTGGGTTAACAGGGTATTCTCGCAAGTTTGTTAAGAATTGTGGGAGAATAGCAGCACCTCTAGCAACATTATTGAAGAAAGATGCATTTTCACGGACTCTTGAAGCAACTAAGGCTTTTGAACATCTTAAAGAGGCAATGTGTCTAGCGCCTGTCTTAGCTATGCCAGACTTCACAAAAACATTTATTGCGGAATTTGATGCCTCAGGAAATGGAATTGGTGCTGTTTTAATGTAGGAAGGAAGACCCATTGCTTTTGAAAGTCATCCAATCAAAGGAAAGTATTTACAGAAACCTATTTATGAGAAGGAAATGTTAGCAATATTGCATGCACTAAAGAAATGGCGAACTACCTAATTGGAATACATTGCAAAATCATTCATGATAGTCTTAAACACTTTTTGGAACAAAGACTATCTTCAGAAGAGCAGAAAACATTGGTCACAAAGATGTTAGGTTATGACTTTGAAATAATCTACAAAAAAGGGAAGCTTAATGTTGTTGCAGATGCACACTCAAGAAAGAATGAATAAGTGGAAGCATTGCTTTGTTCCATTTCTATTTTCCAATCAGATTGGATAACCGAAGCAAGAGATGAATGGAAGAAGGACAAAGAAGTATGGACACTCATTCAAAATTTGCAGCAAGATCCTAGTACATCTGATACATTTAGTTGGAAAAATGATTATTTATGGTACAAAGATCACTTATATCTTTGTAATAATTCCCAAATAAAACAAAATATTCTTTTGGAATTGCACACTTCTCCTTTGGGAGGACACTCAAGATTTTTGAAAACTTACCGTAGGGTCAAGAAAGAATTTTTTTGGGATGGCCTTAAATATGATATTCAAATGTTTGTGGTTGAATGTTTGGTTTGCTAGTAGAATAAAGTTGAGACAATTAAGACTTCGGGTCTTCTATAACCTTTATAAATTCCAAGTCAATTTGGGAGTGAGATTTTCAATGATTTTACTTTCACAAAGTTTACTCTAAGTCCGAAGGAAAGAGTGTCATCATGGTGGTAGTTGATAGACTTACCAAGTATGCACACTTTTGTGCATTGTCTCACTCCATTTAAAGTAATCAATTGCTACTACATTTATGGACAATTCTAGTGTTACATAAACTCACGGTTATTGTAAGCGAGAGAGATCCCATTTTCACTAGAAATTTTTGGACAGAATTATTTTCTTATTAAATTACTCAACTATCTCACAACTCATCTTATCATCCTCAACCCGATGGGAAAACTGAGATAGTGAGAAAATGTTTGGAAGGATATCTTCGTTACTTTGCATCTGATCGAAACACACTATGGGTCAAGTGGTTACCTCTGGTTGAATGGTGGTATAACACTTCCTTCCAGTATCGTGGAAGAAAATGACCCCATTTATGGCACTTTATGGATATCATCCACCATCCATCACATCATCTTTAAGAGAAAATTCAAGGTTAAAAGCAAAGGAATATCACATCGAGCATCAACAAGAAGTTCTCCAACCTTTAACGAATAACCGTAATTTGGTACAAAATCGAATGAAACAACAGAGAGCCAACATCGGCAGCGAGAGAAAAGCCATCATAGGAGACTGAGTATTTTTACGACTACAACCATAGAAACAAATGTCCCTCAGGCAAGCTAAGAAGGATAATAAATTATCGCCAAAGCACTATGGTCCTTACAAGGTGTTGCAAAAGATTGGTACTATGGCATACAAATTGGAGCTTCCTGCTTCTTCGCGAGTGCATCCATTTTTCCATGTTTCATGCTTAAAGAAGGTTATAGGTGAAAATCTTCCAGCTCAAACAATATTTCCAGAACTTTATGAGGAAGGAAAAATCATATTGGAACCTGAAGCAGTCACGGAAACAAGAACTCGACGGCTACGGAATCGATCAATTTCAGAGTATCTCATCAAGTGGAAGAACTTACCCACCGAAGATTCTACATGGGAGGATGAGACTTTTATACAAAAGCATCTAGAGCTACTCAAGCGTTGAGAAAAACACTTTTTTGAAGGGGAGAGGCATGTTAGGTCCCTATATTACTAGTATAGTCCCTTATTGTTGTTGGTGTAACCCCATTATTGTTATTGTTGTCCCCCTGTAACCCCCATATTGTTATTATTGTGCCCTTAAATTATTATTGTTAGGTCAGCTAGGACTACATTGTGGCCCCATGGACTCCTATATATAGAAAGGAGGTTTTGTAATTTGTATCATCCAAGAATTGTTCATTTATGTAATGTATTGGAGGTTTCCCCCTCGAAGTGGCTTATTTCTAAGGTGTTGATATCTCTTTTCTTCTATTTTTGGAGCTGGTTTCCCAACATGCCTCAAAAAGGTTTTCACCCAGACCTATTTATTTTTTTCGTTTTCTTTTTTTTAGTAAGGTGAGGGGATGGAACCTATGAAGCTTCCAATTACATTCACCTCTCTGTTTATTGTATTGATAAATTCATCCTTATACATGGGCCTCTTATACATCTTTAGCCTATAACCATTAACAAGTAGAGGGATCCCATCCTTATCTATGGTCTTGATCTGAACAACCCCATTTTCATGGCATTTCTCCACTTGATAAGGTCCTATCAATCTTGTCATTAAAATTCCCTTGAATTCCTTGAATCTAGATTCATAGAGCATAGCTCAATCTCCTTCCTAAAATGTATTCTCTTTGATGTGCTTTTCATGCCAAAATTTCCTTTGCAACTAGATTAATTATGTGTGAAGGAGGGAATGCATTCTAAATTCATCCAAACCATTCAATTTAAGAAACCTTTCTTATTGTGCCTTTGTGATGTCCAAGTCCAACGGATCTGCCATTCTAAGGGTGTTATACTCAAACTCAATGGAAAGAAAATCTTCCTTCCCGTAAACTAGATCATATGGAGTCAACCCTATAGTTGTCTTCTAGGTGGTATTGTAAGCCCAAGTGGCCTCCACAAATATGTCTGTCCAACATTTTCTGTTGCTGCTTACAATTTTTTTGAGGATGTTCTCCAAGGCTCTATTTGTCACCTCCACCTACCCATTTGTTTGAGGATAATAGGGAGTGGAAGTGTTATGCTTTATTTTGTGTTGCCTCATGAGGTTCTCAATGGGATGAGATTTGAATTGAGCCCCCTAATCGGTGACTACCTCCTTGGGGTATCCAAACTTTTAAAAAACATTATCTCTTAAAAACTCAACCACCTTCTCTTATGTTACTACCCTCACAACCATTGTTTCATCCCACTTAGTCAAGTAATTAGTGCAGACTATGATATACCTATTCTTCCCAGATGGTGGATCAATGGGTCCAATGAAGTCCATGCCCCAATTTTCAAATGGCTCTAAATCCACCTGAGGTTGTAAAGGAATTTCATCCCTCGGTGTAGGTCTCCCCATCCTCTGACACTGATCAGATCTACTAGTGTATCTCTTAGCATCCTCGTGGAGAGTAGGCTAATAATAGCCATCTTGCATGGATTTGAAGGATGTCCTCTTAGTAGCAAAATGACCCCCACGGGGACCATCATGACATGTTAAGAGGATGTCAAAGGCCTAAGCTTCCCTCATGCGTCTTTTGAGAATTTGATCTGGACCCAATTTAAAGAGATTACCACCAATCCAAGTAAAAGGGACACTTTTTCTTATAATTTTTCTCTTTTCTTTGGATGAAATATTTGGAGGAAACCTCTCAGCAACCAAGTAGTTGGCTATGTCAAAAAACCAAGGAGAGAGTGATGAGATAGGAAATAGGTGTTCATCATGAAGCTAATCAACAACCATCCTTTCCTATATGCAGATAAATTTAGTCTAGATAAGAAATATTCAACAACATTTTCATTTGTTCGATCTAAGACTTTTGTGATCCATAATGTAGATAAAAATGTCTTTCGGATTAATCACATTATTAGGATTTGGTCGACGTTTTGAACTAGCTAATTTGGTTCATCCTCGGGATAAGGTGCAGACAAATCAATCTTGATGAATAAATAGTGGAGATGCATCATTGCCCAGAAATAGTCATTAAGAACTAGCCATTAGAAAGTTAGCTAGGAATTAAAAATTTTAATAATAAATTAATTAATTAAATAAACGATTTTATTAAAAAGGGCTAAGAAATTTATATTACAAAGGGTTAAAATTTTTTATTATAATAAGGAAAGGGAGGGGTAAAAAATTTTAATTTATTTAAATAAATAAAATAGGGGTTAAGAAATTTAAAATATAATAAGTGAGAAGGACTAAAAATTATATGTGTCTATATATATATATATATATATATATATATATATATATATATATATATATATATATATATATATATATATATATATATATATATATATATATATATATATATATATAAGAATTAGTTAGTTAGGAATTAAAATTTTTAATGATAAATTTATTAATTAAATAAATTTAAAAGGTAAAGAGAATTATAAAAATAAATAGGGAGGAGTAAAAAAATAACAATAATAATTAATAAATAGAGAGAAAAGAGGATAGTAAATAAAAATAGTAAAGTAAATAAATAAGAAATATGAAGAAAAATGAAATAAATTAATAATTATTTAATTAAATTAAATAAAAATAAAAATAAATTAATTAATTACTAAATTGCGAAATTGAGAATATATATAAAAATATATAAATATAAAATGAACCAAAATACAAAACTAAACAAGATTACCTAGCGAGAGATGGGATCCAACTCTTACTTAATTTCCAACCATTATCCCGATTGAGATTCTTGGCATGACGTTCAATTTCGATTGCTTCCCTTAATTTCCTATGGTGGAAGTGATCTACTTTGACAACGACTTTGGAATCTTCAATACTTACATGGTGACAGGATTTTTCCACGTGCTCAGCCAAAGCTGAGGTATGAGACCGATTGTGCCTAATATTAGCGGCATGCTCCCAGATTCTCTGCCTAATGGATTGACTAGTTTCTCCAATATAGGGAGTTCCACATGAACAAGGAATCAAATAAACCCCTTTCATGCCAAGAATCTCAACCTAGAGATAATGGTTGGAAATTAAGAGTTGGATCCCAGCTCTCGCTAGGTAATTTTATTTAGTTTTGTATTTTGGTTCATTTTATATTTATATATTTTTATATATATTCTCAATTTGCCAATTTAGTAATTAATTAATTAATTTTTATTTTTATTTAATTTAATTAACTAATTATTAATTTATTTCGTTTTTCTTCCTATTTCTTATTTATTTACTTTACTATTTTTATTTACTATCCTATTTTTTCTTTATTTATTAATTATCTTTTTTTTTACCCCTCCCTATTTATTTATATAATTCTCTTTATCTTTTTAATTTATATATATATATATATACCCCAACCTTTCCTTATTATAATAAAAAAAAATTAACCCTTTGTAATATAAATTTCTTAACCCTTTTTAATAAAATCGTTTATTTAATTAATTAATTAATTATTAAAATTTTTAATTCCCAACTAACTTTCTAATGGCTATTTCCGGGAAATGATGCGTCTCCATTATTTATTCATCAATATCGATTTGTTTCTTCACCTTGTCCTGAGGATGAAACACATTAGCTGGTTCGAAACGTCGACCAAATCCTAATAATGTGATTAATCTAAAAGACATTTTTATCAACATTTTCATTTCCCGGTTTATCAACAATTGTCAAACCAAACTGCTGCAACAACAACAACCATATAATGATTCTAGCATTGACATATTAAGGTTTATTCATTAATTACTTGATTGTTGCATGGTTGGTATGTAAAAAAGTATGATAACCAATAATATAGTGCCTGAATTTATTTAGGGAATTGACAATAGCTAAGAGCTCATTTTCAGTGACAGTATAGTTAAGTTCATCAATGGAAAAAATCTTGCTAATGAAATAAATGGCATAGGGTAATTTATCTTCAAATCATCTCAAGGCTATCCCCATAGTTTTATCTGATGCATTTTTATAAATTTGGAAGGGTATAACCCAATTGGGAGCTCGAAATATAGGGGCAATGTTTAGTTTTTCCTTGGTGAGATCAAAAGCCTCCTAAAAAATATTAGACTAGAAAAAATCAGAATCCTTGGCGAACAATCCAAATAATTGTGAAACCACTTTTTTGAAGTGCTTAATGAACAACGTATTGTAACCAACAAAACATAGAAAACTTATTACATCTCTCTATTTTTGAGGAATAGACACATGTTTTATGATGGTGATTTTGTTTGGGATTACCTATATTACTTCTTGTGATATGGAGTGGCCTAGGACTATCCCTTCCCTTTTAAAAAAATCACACTTTTCAGGACTCGGGGAGAGATGCATTTCAATGAAATTCCTAAACACTTTTCCTAGATTAGGGAGAGCCTCCTGGAAATCATACCCATAAGGTTTAAAATCTTCCATGTACATCTCTACAGAATAATGAACTACTTCATAAAGAAATGCTCAGGACTCCTCTGTCAAAAGTAGCAGGGGCATTTCATAGGCCAAAAGGAAGGACTCTTTAAGAGAAATTTCCCCAAGAACATGTGAATGTGGTCTTGTCCTGGTCCTCGGGCCTGATGTGAATCTGTTTATACCCACTGAGTCCATCTAGGAAAGATAAACTTCTTTCCTTCAAGACAATCTAGTAATTAAGCAATGAAGGGAAAAGTAAAATTATCTTTCTTAGTGGCTTTGTTTTGTTTTCAGTAGTGAACCCATATTCTCCACTTCCCATTTTTCTTTGGGACTAGAGCAAGAGGGGACACCCACTCACTATCTGATATGGGGTAGTTGAAACCTACATCCAACAACTTCTACAGTTCCTCCTTCACTATGTATTTTAAGGTTAGGTTCATCCTCCTTTGGGGATGGCACACAGGCTTTCATCCCTCTTTAATATATATATGATGTGTGCACAAAAAAGGATGCACCACTTTCATGTACTTGTAGTCCCAAGAAAAATCATCTATGTTTTCCCTCAGGAGCTGAAACAATTTCTCTTCTTCTTTGGCCAAGAAGAATTAGTTAAAATTAAGCGATTTAGATGGGACAAATTCCACAACATTGGGGGCCTCAAAGGTTGATTCAACTGAGTACAACTCAATCCAAGGGTGGCTTTCATATTCTCTCACCAGGTCATCGAGTGGAATGGCAGTGAGGGGTTGGATTTGAAGGATGTGGTCGATAATATCATCCTCATCAGGTTTCCCCCATCTAAGAACACTATCTATTGTACAAATGTGGTAGGGTGTGGTATTATACACTTCGTATTCTTCTTCTTCATCCTCTAACTAGAAGAGTAGGTCATGGTGAATGGAAAGTTCGGCAGAAAGATAGAATACCAACTATTTGGAAAAGGGACCATTCTTGATAATCATGTTTCCAGCCCTAGAAGTGATATAAGCATAAGAAGTGACCAAACAAGGTCTTCCTAAAATGAAAGGGTATCCATTAAACTTGGTTTTTGGCTAAAGGACTAGGAATTTTGTGGGTTACTCATAAGATTTAATTGAGACCATAACATCCTCAAAAAATCCTACTAGAGCTACTGTGGATCTGTCTGCAATTTGCAAAATAGTGGTGGTATTTCTTAATTCTCCTTGGAGGTTTAGTTTAAACATGGTTTCCCTAGTCATCACATTGATGGAAACCCCAAGATAAATCAAACTGTGGGGGCTAATGACACCATCAATGCATTAGGGGAATTTTGAGGTTTAAATGGGCCTCCTAAGAAAAATGTACAACCAAAATAAACTTTATAATAACCAATAAGATTCAAGATTATTATGTAAACCATGGGGCTGATTCACAATTTTTGGAGTAAAAAAGTAAAAATAATAAAAAATAGTAAAATAATAAAACTACTTTTTCAACTCATATATTCAATTTATCTCCCTAATATTTTACTCAAATTTCTAGCAAGAGTGCTCATTGGATGAAAAAAATTAATTCCTCATCCAAGAAGTACCCACATTGCATGCTTTCGATGAACCAAGCTATACGAAAAATGAGAAATACATCAAAAAACATTATTGCAGACACATTTTCATTGTATTTCTCATTTTTCGTGTAGCAGGGTCCATCGAAAGTATGAAAGATGGGTAATCCTTGGATGAGGAATTGAATTGTACATATAACGAGTGTTTCTGCTCGAAATTTGAGTAAACCCATAGAGAGATAAGTTGAAAATACGAGTTGAAAAAATAGTTTTCTCTTTTTTCCCTCTAAAATTTGATGATGTAATCTAATATTATTTTATTATTTCCACTATTTTTTTATAATTTCCTTAGGAGGACCATTTTAGACCTAAAAATTCCCCTAATGTGTATATCTACTACTAGACTTCCAGGGTCTAGGTACTTGGGGAAAATCACCGTTCCCAACATTAAGTCAGATAGTTGTCCTACAACATTGAAGGTGGGGGTGTCTTTCTTCTTTATCCTAGGATTTTTAAAGAAATTTTATTTGATGAACCTATTGCAAATAGGAACATCATTAATAGCCTGGAGAAGGGGTTTTTTCACACACAGATTCCTCAGTTCTCCTAGAAGTTCAGTCTCTTCTTGGGTGTGTTGACTAGGGAGGATCGAGCACTCAAGGAAAGGAGATTGATTGGCCTGAGGGTTTCTTTATTCCTTTTCCTCCTCAACCTATGTAGTTAGAGATGGAGAATTATTATCTGGGAGTACACTTCCAGACTTAAGGTTAATTTCATATATATCCAAAACATAAGTCGGATATGATGTTTCCCCACTGTAAACCTATCATGCCTCCTTGTTGTTCAGTTTCGGATTGGGCTGGGCATGCATCTGAGGAAACTTAGGTGAAGCAGAATGAGTGAGCTGAGGTTGAGGTTGGGGTGGAGGTAGTAAAGAAGGTGGTTGGTTGTGTTTGGGCCCCCACCCTTGTGATGGGTTGCTTCACTAAGTTGTTTGTGTAACATACTGCTAGAAGGGTGGATTTACTAGTTGAGGGTGCTATGGATGGGAATAAGGCCAAGTAGGAGATGTAGGCCATGATGGAGGAGTGGAGGTATACAAAGAAAACGTAGGTGCACTCTGGTTTGAATGGTAGTAGGAGTAGGTGCACATTGCATGCCCTGATGATATGACAGAGGCCCTTGATGCCTTCTCTGATTTATGAAACAGAGTTTCTCTTGTCCTCCTTCCATGCCTTGATATACAAATTTGAGACCAGGTAAGGAGGGACATTTATCTTTGTCATGATTTTCTTCACAGACTAAGAAAACCTATATGACATATAGTGGGCATTCATTTCGAGGGTGTTTTCTGGTACACCTAGTAAAAAGGATAGCTAAGGCCCTCTCTATTCCTCATGTTTCATTTTGATATTAAATGTGTCCATTTGCAAAGAAAAGGTGTGAAACATCTCACTTTTTAAGTCCTACAACATTTTTCCAATCTCATGCTTGATGGAGGTGGAAAAGGAGGGAGTGTTGGTCATGATTTGGCTAGCTCTACCTTTCTTCCTAGCTTCCCTAGATTGGTTTTTAAATAGAGCCTTGATGTCCTCATAAGGTAGCTGGTAGATATCTCCTCCAGACAACATATTTAGGGTTTCTATCACCTTGTCCTTAATCCCTCGTAGAAATACCAATTTTTGTGATTGAGGATCAAGGGTGCAGTTGGCTCTTTTACATTTCAGTTGGAATATCTCTTCATAATCCTCCATGGATTCATTAGGTCCCAAAGTCATCCTAAATATTTCCTCTTTTTTCTCTTTGGACCTGCAATAGTCCAAACAGAAAACGAAAAACTCAAACATGAAGGTGTCAGGATCCTCAGAAGTAAGGCCATGGAAATGTGGAAGGGTTGAGGGACTGATGTTCTTCATTATAGTTTCTCGATCAATTTCTATAATGGGAAAGACTCCTTCGACCTCATTTTTAGCCATGGCTTCAATTGGTGAGACAGGTTCCTCAGGTGAAGCAAGTTATTTTTATTCCTTAATAGGTTCTTCAAAGTTTTCAATTGGTTCACCTATAGGGTGTTCTACCTCACAGTCACCGAAGAAGAGTGAAGGGTGACTGTGTGGGGATGTGGGGATTTTTTGTAAGAATTTTCCTTGGTTGTCCCTACTCCTATGAGGCATGAAAGTGAAACAGTTTTTTTTTTTTTCAATAGTTTGGAACTGAATGTTAAAAATAAATAAATAAATAAATGCTTAAGTAGAAATAATTATCTATTTAGACACCTCCCCGAAAATGGCGCCAAAAAGTGGTGAGCCCTGGTATTGCACCAAGAGTGTTACAAATCCTAGAGGCTACTCAACTTTACTTTAGGAACCTGGGGTTCATTCAAACTTGGAGGTGAGAGTGCTATCTAGACAACAGCTGAGCTCTACTCATGCCATCCTCATCTTATTTCTACGATGAGGTGTTAGTATCCAGGGTTACTCTAGGAAATGAATTCTATCACACTTATAAATGAAATCTAAGACTGAAAATAGATAATAACCATCAGTCTATTAATAAGGAAAGAAAATATTATATATTACACTGATTCATCTCACTATTGTATACTTTTGCAAGAAAAAAGGATTCAGAGTTATGCTAAGGCCAAAAAAGGAAATTACACTAAGTTGACTTCATAGTCTAGGTTACTGAATTGAATTGTAGTAAAGTAAAATAATCTAAAGCACGCATGTTGAATGAATGACTAGCTAAGTCATATATAAATTCTTCTTAACTATTATATTTAATGATGCATCTTGATATGGAATAATCACACTTTAAAATGGCTTTATTTTGCAGCAAAAGAAAGAGGCGCTTGGGTGGGTTAAGAGGTTCCCTGAACCAAATATTCATGGAAAAATGTTTATTGGTTCTTGTTATAGGACTAGGTGAGGTGGAAGAATGATTTTGGGCTGAAGGAGAGGGTTTTTGGCACTGCTACGGGATTTCTTGTAGTGCTACAAGATGTCCTGAAAAGCTATCGGAAACAGGCCAAGAGGCATTGGATGCCAGAAATGATGAGAAGAAGGTTGGGAGAGGTGGGGGGAAGGCATATCCTGAGAGATGAAGGATATCCAAACCCTTGTACAAGATCAAAGCTCTTCACAAATCTTGTCTTTTACCCAATAGGTTACTCTCGGTGATGTAATGGTGACCTCAAAAATAGGATTGTAGGCAACTTGGATGGAAGGTATATAATGAAGGGTAAAACCTCAAGATGATGGTGTTGAAGGGTTCCTTCTTTGATTCTCTATCCAAACTTGAAATCAGGACATATGTTCATGCATTCATCATTGACAAAATTATCATAAAAATTGTGGAATAAATGAGTTGAATTTAGATAAATCTACCTATGAAATTGAAATAGAAATCTACCTCTAAACCTACAACATGTTCATGATAAGAAAATTAAAAACTATATAACGTTTCCAAGAAATCATAAATTGAAAATATATTTGGTCTGTGGTGGAACACATTCCTCCTTAAGCTCCAATGGAAGAGGTGAGAGAGGGATGTTTAGCACACAATTTTAATGTTTTATATGCAACCAAACTGGTAATGAAATAAGTCAACAACTAAAATAGAAAAGAAAGGCATGTGTACACAAGAGAGGCTGAGGCCAATGGATTGAGCCCTAACTCACAAGCCCAGGTCCCTAAAATCAACTCATTGGAAAAGAAACCAAATGATCATCTTATTTCACAACCAGTCTTTTACATGAACAATGAAAGTCAGAAATTTCTAATACAAAAGCCAAGAGTACTCTAGTTGCATCCAAAATTCAAATCCTAGTGAGCTCTTGCTCTGGCCTATTTATGCTAGAGGTTAGCTACTAATATCTCCCTAAAAATTAGGCCTTTTTTCCCTTGGAACTCGAGACAAGTGGAGCTTGGCTACCTTTGATCATTCACTTTCCTGGTTGCCTATGATTTCGAGCTGTTGGAGGAGAACCTTGAAGAGATATTGACTTCCTTTAGGAGTTAATAAGGTGGTCAAATTCCCTACAATTACTCCTTGTTGTATACTCTGAGTCCTGATTACGAAATATTTCTAAAAAATGGCATTAATCCCTTCATTTTCTTGCATTTAAACCATATTAGGCCTCCAATCATGACAACCATTAATACACCATTCTCACTAAGAAAAATATGAAAAAATGCAATTAAATATGTGAGACAGAGAATAATTAAGATAAAAAATTGACAATTAACTCAGAATATACCTAATGATGGTTATCATCTGAATGCATGTTCCTCGTGTCTCGAATTGAGGTACTCCCTATTTGTCTATCCCTGAACTGCAAACATTAAAATAAAAGGATTGGAAGAAACCAAACATAAGAAGCATAAGCCCTATTTATGGTAGGATCCTTGTAGGCTGTTGGAAAAATGTATATTCAAGGGTTCAATTATAATGGTTTGGTGTCTCCATAAACAACACACATTAGAAATTTTAATTTAGAGAAAGTAGATATGACTTTTCCTCAAATTCACACAATCATTAAATTAACACTTGGAACCTTCACTGATTCATTGCATATACACTCACATCTGAAAAAATGACTACTCATTTCAAAACCCTCCAAAATTTCTAAAGTATGTGCCTCATCTATCTCTAATTCCATATTGTTGGTCAATTCAAACCTTGTAAGTTATTGTGAGGAATCCTTGTCATTTTTATCACTTATTATTTTTTATTAGTAAGTTAATGGTTTATAAAATTCCAAACACATAAGTCATTCCTTAGAGAATTGGATTATGACGTTGGATGATACTTCAAGCTCCTCATAAAATGTCTCTATCATGTAGGTCATTTTTTCTCTCTCTTTGATTCCCTTCTCTTGTTACATCTATGAATGATCAACATTATTAGTTCGAGGTTTTATATGCATTATGGTTTTTTTCATTACTTTCATGTTTTTACTACCCAAAGTTATATCTCTCTCTCTTTTCCCATGTAGTTGGTCAGTTAAATTTTTTGAAGGTTTATGGAATTGACAAATAAATTACAAATCAAATGTAAGTAATAAGACCATGATAGTTCATGGGGGACATTTGTTCTCTCTTTATCTTCTGTAATTTCAATATAGGTAATTTTTGCCACTATTTTGATTCTCATCCCAAGAAGTATATGAATTCTCTTGATTTACCCATAAAAACTTTCTACTTGTGAATTTTGTAATTTTTTGTTTTTTTTTATTCTTTTGTATACTGTTCATGGTAATACACACATTTTATGGTGATTTTTTCTATACTCATGGTGAAATTGTTTCTTCATTTTATGGATTTTCCAACTTGTGGAATTTGAAAGGATGCATGTTTGTTTATGTTATTTTGTGGATTTCATATATATTTTTGTCATGTGGAAACATGATTCAGCTTTACTTGCTTCTTCGGATGCAGTTATAGTAATTTTTAGTCTATAGACATTGGATACATTTGTGAAGAAACCAATGGGAAAATGCTCGATTAAAGATACTTATCTTAATGAAAATATATTTTCCTTGTCTCAAGGATGGGGTGGTAAATAAGACTATTTGGGGGTGTTAACTTTTTCTACTTGAAATGGGACTAACCCAGTTTCATATCAACTAGGCCTTTCCCTTCATTTTGACTTTGATGCTGACAAATCTATTCAGAAGGGATATGATGAAGTGGAATTTTCAAGAGACCTAGGGCTACAAGTTATTCATATACCTGATTTAAGTATGAATTCTGAAAGTGATCTCCAACTTTTGAAGCATATATTAAATGAATACAAGTTATTTTTTGGCATTATATTTTATTTATTAACAACATTATGTTTTGAAATATCCTTTTCATGTCTAGACACTAGGCTGTAATACATTTGTATTCGTCTTCTAGATTTTACAGTACTAGTGCAATAAATTAATGACATAAATTATTTATCTATTTTTTCACCAAAGAACCTAATTTTGTGAATGAAATTGTAGCATTATTAAAATTTTGTGTTTTTGTTCCTCAATATATTCGTATTTTGGCAATACTGGCAATATTGGCACCTTTATTATCAGACAACAGTTTTAAATTTCATCACATTAGGAGGACATTGTGGCATCTTACCTAGTATAATGCAGAAGGTAATAATTTCCCTTCCCCATAAATCATCTAATTGTTCTATATCTTTCCTATAAGCACTACTTTCTCTGGTAACAATTATAGTTTCTTCTTCTTATGGTTTCATTTCTTTAAGTGATGTGGATTTAATTCCAACTTTCCTCCCTCTTCTCAAATATTTGAATCCACAACACATACACTTGGTAACAATTTTTATTCATGTTCTTGAGGCTTTTATGGACTATAGTAATACTACTGCAACAACCTTTAGGGATTTAAAAGGCTTGGTTAAAACCATATCATCCTTGAAACCTTAAACCTGGCATTTTGAGGAGAGAGTAAGGAAGAGGAGTGGAGAATCACAATTAGATTCCAAGGGAAGTCTCCTATGAAAAATTCTATTGGGTTAGAGGAAATAAAGATAACTCTAACTGACACATTGGTTCCTTACCATAGAAGACTTCTGATGAAGACTTTGATTCACACTATACAATCTTGGAAATGTTTTAGGTTATATGAATATGAAGAGATTTCTTTTCCATTTTTCTTGTGCAATATATTCAAAATATCAAAGGACTTTGGCGGTTGGTTCTTTTCAATTGAATTTACAGTCATGATTGATCTTATTCTCACATATCCAACTTTCTATCATGCTCAAGATGTTGTTGGTATGCCTAATTATTTTTTGGATGCCATAATGGCTGGTTTCCCTGCTTCTACATATGTAACTTCTTGTATACCATAATACTTGGATGCTTTGTGCCTTAATAACTTCAGTCTTGAAGCTATTAATGGTGCTCACTAATATATTTTTAGTTGTTTGGTATGTAAACCTTGTGTCTATGAGGAGTGGACTTGCTTCTGATTGGTCCATTGAACATAAATATCTTTCTGTTATACAAACAAGACTTCATCACCATATAAAAAGGGACCATGGTATTGAATGGATTTCAAGAATGTGTCTTGGTCAGCTTGGGTGACTTTCATATGCATCAAAGGTTGACATTAGAGGCTCTGTAAGTGTAGGTAAAACATTTCAAGCCCGGGGAATTAAAAGAAGGTCACTTGATCTCCTGAACTTTGACACTATGAATAAGTTTGTGTTTATGATGTGATCAATCTATGTTACCCTTGTGAAGATTTTGGTAGTTCCCAATAGACATCGTGATGATACAAGATTTATTAGTGCAGCAAAAAAGAGTGTGGTGGTTTCTATTGCCAAAAGTTTTCATGACAGCCTTGATGTGGATGAGAATATTATCTCATCTGAGTATGGGTCATCACTTTATTCAGAGTGCCGCTACTTAGATGTAGTTGTGGATAACATGAAAACAGTTATATATGGAAATTTTAAGTGAATGTGCAATACAATAATGGTGAATTGTTCCTATGCTTATGGTAGAATTACAGGTCTTTTGACTACTTTTGAATCAACATGTCATTTACTCTCGACAGTACCATTATGTCACAACGAGGAATGAAAAAATAACTTCAAAAGACAGATCATGTACCTTGGTTGTTAGAGTTATTACAAATATATTGAATTCTTCTGGAGTACCTTGTGAATTCTTCTTTGTTGTGAAGTGTTCCATGTTCATCACAACTATTAGTGCAACAAATGTTTTGAGGATTTTCCATTGTTCCAATGGAAACGAAGGCTTTTTATGCACCCTACGAGCTTAAGTTCTCAATATTGTTCTACCTATCTAAAGAAATCAATTTTTTTGTCATTGTAGTTCATCTTTGATTACCTCTATTGTTTCTATTATTACCCATGTATGTACTGCCATAGGTGATGTTAAAGGAAGAAAAAGTAGTATTCATGGAAGCACAAGTCAATGTTATAGAGGTCATCCACCTGATGAGTCTTCCATTTATATCACGGTTCACATGGGATTTCCAATATCCATGGAAGAGGAATCATTGACATTGAAACAAATAGTGTTTAACTCATTATGGAGTGGCTCTTTAGTCATTATGAGGAGATAGTGCAAGAAGATGATAAACTTGCTCAAGCTCTTACCTTGTCACTTGGTAATTATGAGGTTCCCATAGACAATGCCAATGAAAAAGGGTGAGAGGTTTCTTATTAAGAGAAACCTCTTCAAAACCCTCCCGTTGAGGATATATTAACTACAGGTAAGAATCTATTGCAAGTTAAAAATGTAAAATATATTTCCATGGCTGATTTGATTGTGAATTTGTGCAACCAAAACAAAGGCCAATACCATGTGAGCATTTTTTTTTTATTTCTTATTCAACAAATAAAACTTTGTAAGGTGAATGGATTTGAAACTTAGTTAGAATGCTTGTGTCTAAGTTTTTCCTGAAGCTTGAATACTAAGTTTCTAAGGTGTTATCTTCTATGGTGATGTTTTATTTGATTTTTTTATACAGGTCATATGTCCACATAGTATCACCCAATTAAAGAAAACTTGTTCGAGTTTCTAGGGGGAAATAGCATTGACATTGTTGATGTTGAGGTATATGTCGTATAAATCCTTTATAGTCTACTACAGTTTATATTCCAGTGTTCATCATCTTTCATGTCTTATACTCTGCATTGTGTCTTCTTTCTTTTTCAGAAGAGGAACTCAATATTGATGATAAGACACTAGAATTCAAGAAAGAGGATAACAATAACACTAGAGAAGAAAATTCACAAAGAGAGAGAGAAGAAAATTAGTCTACTGATACCCTTAAAGCCAATGCCGTGGAAACACAATGATAATGTTTTGAAGTGATGAAACAATATTTCATATGTAAATTGTAGTCCAACCAATATTAATTTGGAAACTCATATTCTAATACTTGACGTTTCATATAATATAATTTATGTGGTTGAAATTATTTATAGTTCTACTTGATATTACTAAATATTATAATTAACATATATAACTTTGCATTTTCATATTAGATGAACATGCATATTGTATGTCATTTTTTTAATTTAGTTGCAAAATCATATTAAATAATTTATGTTTATTAATAGTGAACACATAAAATTGATCCAAAACTACTAAATTAGTAGTTCATATTGATTAATGATGAACACACATAAAATAAATATATAATGACTAAATTAGTCATTTATAATGATTATTAATGAAAGTAACTGAAATGAATATAAACTACTAAATCATTCATTTATATATTGAATATGAAACTAAAAAAAAAGATAAATCAATATTGTAAATAATAATTTTTTATTACAAACGACGACTAAATTTGGCGTGCATATGACTATTAGTAGCTAATTTGCAGTACCTTATAACACGAGAAACATTTAGTCATATTTCTTTGATTTTTAATTAGTTTCAAACGATGACTAAAATTTTCATATATATGACTATAAGTATCTTATAACATGACCAAAATTTTGGTAATATTTCTTTGGTCTTTAATTGGTTTTCTCTCGTGATAATGCAGTGGTATATTTTGTTGTGTATTTGGGCATTAATTGTGGAAAAATTAGTGACTAAACCAATGACGAAATTAATGACTAAATTGATGACTAAATATACTATCAAACAATAAACTTGAGACAACCAATTAATGATTAAGCTAAATATTACTAGAAATTGGTCGTGTTATAAGATGTTATAAATTATACACTATTGGTCACCGACTAAAAAGTAGTCATTAATATGCAAATTTTAGTTATTTTTTTAGTAACTAATTAGAAATTTTGTACTAGTGCACAAAACTTATTGTTAAGCTATTAAAAGGAAAAATAAAATTTTGGGTACCTTGTAACGTCTGTGAATCTTTAAGGGAACTAGGTATGTTACATAGTCATAACAATACTCTAAATAGTGGAAATGATTGCTTATATGAGGATAGAACATGGTGTATTGAATTTTATTTTATGTTATAAAATATAAAGTTTTTTTGTATTTAAAGTCCATAGAGACCAAATTTTGTTTTTAAGAAATGATTTAAATTTCATTAGAATTTTATTTATGTATTTAAAAAGAATATTTATGATTTATAAGGTTAGCAAATTAATTAGTGTGATAAATGTTCTGAAATCAAAATTTAATATAGGCATATGTGTGATATTCTAAGAGATGCGACTTTCATCATCAACCCTATTAGTGTCACAAAGATGATAGATTATTTTATGAAAGTGACTTTCATCTTCAAGCCTATTAGTGTCACAAAGATGATAGGTTATTTTATCTCATGACCCATTAGGAATTGTCCAACACCCATTTTCGCTATGGTGATTTTCTTCTTTATGCTAGTCAAAATGAAGAGATAGTTTTCACCTTTCTATATTAAGGTTGATCAGTTCTTTATAATATCTTCATATTTTTATATCCTCTAGTTCTTCATTATGCCACAATTTGTCCTAAAATTTAGGTGCAATAATGTTTTTATTATTATCATTATTTTATAAAATGATCTATTTATTTATTCCCAGTGATCTAATCAAGAGCTTGCATTTTTATGCAAACCCCCAATTGTGTCTTTGGTGGTTTTTTTAAAGTTTAAAGAAATTTGGCAGGAATCCTACCTTCCATGTCATTCAAGTTGTTCTTATACATTAATTCCATTCATATACATGCTATCAATATGGAAATGATTGCTTATATGAGGAGAATATGATATGGTGTATTTCCTTTAATTTTAAGATTATATGTTACAAAATTATTAATTTTTTCTCTAGATTTTTCCACAATTCTTGTCATAGTGAATCCACAAGCTTCACATCCATATAAAACAATAGTAGTTTACACACATACAGACACTTTATTGAAGGTAGACATTGAAATGTGTCTAATATGATTTTTTTTCTTTCAATTTCTTGATATATACGTAGTTGAATGATATGAAGTTGAAATATTTTACTTATTTTGGTGATTGAAATATTGTTTTTATGTATTATGAGCTAATATGTGTTAGTTGCTAAGGACTTACAACCTATGTCAATCCTTCAAGGAATTTGTTACTTTCAATTACTCCACATGCACACACGCGCGCACACGCACACACACACACACACACACATACACACACACACACACACACACACACACACACACACACACACACACACACAGAGAGAGAGAGAGAGATTTTATTTGTGGAAAACATTGACATATATTTTAAAAATGTTATGAGTGAACCCTATATTAATTACTAAGTAAATGCACTACATGTTGATCACTCAAGGAATTACATGTTTCCTCACATTAAGTTGTGGAAATCATCTCTTTAACCAACAACACAAAATTTTAAATTTAAAAAAAAAATTAAAATTTTAAAAATTAAAAGTATAAATAATTATTTTAATCACGTGTAGCCTGTGGGGCTTGACCTAATGGTCAGCGGACATTCTGTTAAAACGTTCATGCTATTAAGAAGGTCATGATTTCAATCCCTGACCTCGGTCGATAACCCAGGAAGCGTTCGTGTGGGCCTATCGTTCTCCCCTAGGGGTATAGTTGTAGCCGGGGGGATTCGACCCCGTGTTACGTGAGTACGATACCTCCGTCGTTGCCAATTCCTCTAGACATAATATATATATATATATATATATATATATATATATATGAATCACTTGTAAATTTCTATATAATATCCCTAATAAATATATTGAGTGTAACTAAATTAATATCGAGTTAGCAATCACTAATGTAAATAGCCAAATACATAATAACATATTAAGTATGACCAGTAAAACTAAACCTTTGAAATAATCATATACCAAACAAAATTAACTATAAACAATAAAACTAACTCTAAAACAAAATTTTGAATTAAAAAGTTAAATTTTGTATAGCTATATAATAGTTATATAGTTATATATAATTAAAGGAAAAATCAAGTTTAGAAATATTGTTTCATTGTCGATCACTTTGTTAAAAGTCCTTTTGTCGCATTCACTTACATATATGTCAGTAATATGATGCAGACTGTTGTCCTTGATGGCAACTCACTTAATGAATATGAAGACATGAGATTGTTGGCATGTGTTGTCCTTGATGGCAATCCACCTGATGAAGTTATTCTTGACCTGATGGACTTGGTAAATGATGTAAATCTGATATGAAATGATGTTTGCTAGCAATATGATGCTGAGTGTTGTCCTTGAATGGCAACCCACTTGATGAAGATGATGGCAACTTACTTGATGAAGTTGTGCTTGATAGAATATGTCTTGATGAAATAAATATGATGTATCTACAGTGAGTACAGAAGGCAATGAAGAAAGGAATTCAGCATGTGCTAAATCTATGGTGAAAAGAGTATGTCTCAAGGCATACGCGGATCTGTCTAGGAGAAGTCGCGTATGCACGCGGGAAACAACGTTCCAAGTCGCGTATGGGAAAAAGCGCTCATAAAGTGCAAAACCAGGGGTAACCACCATGGTATTGACCCATTGTATTGGGTAATGATTCGTCTAAATAACCCCGTCCAGGAATACCATCGGAAGTAATGTGGTTTTGGCTCATGGTATTGAAAAAGGATAAACCTATATAAGGAGAAGAAATTCATTGTGCAAATCATGAGTGTGGGTGCAAGATGTCTGAGCTTGAATGAATACTTCTCTCTGAAGTATATCTGTATGGAAAGGGTAAAGGTTTGATGATATATCTGAATCTATGATGCACCAATGATGAAGGAGGGGATCTAGATCTGAAATGTACTTGTATTTGCTAGATCTGCTTATGGAATGATTAGATCTGTGATGAGGTGAACATCTGTCTGAGGTAAAGGGTAAAATCTGAAGTGATGTATCTGTTGTGAAGAATTGCAATGACATAAAAGTCTGAAGAACCATACGCTAGTTCGCCGAAGAGGAAGCGTGTATATACGCGGCTTCGATGAAGAGAAAGCGCGTATGCGCAATGAAATTGGATCTGTAATATGTACAGAAGTATACACTGGTTTATATGAAAGGAAGTGCGTATATACGCGACATCGGTGAAAGGAAAGCGCGTATGCAAACTAGGGTTTGCTGAAGTCTGTGGTAAGAAATGTCTGATCTGTTCTGCTGGTTTACTGATATCTGTCAGTGAGTTATATGTATCTGTTTCATGGTTGACTGTGCTTAAAATTATGGAAAGGGTCCAGTTTGAAAATATGATGAAATGTGGCCTGCAAGTGGTGTTCTATTGAAGTTGTTGGATCCAGTGTGAAAATTGATGAAACGTGGTCCAAGGTGGTGCTGAGGGTTGTAGCCTTCAGTCATGGGGTTGTAGCTCCCTTCCAGGTGAGGCTGGTAAACGAGATCGGGGGTTGTAGCTCCCTTCCAGGTGAGGCTGGTAAACGAGTCAGGGGGTCGTAGCTCCCTTCCAGGAGAGGCTGGTAAACGAGCGCAGGTGGGTGCCTGCGTGCTGGTCAAGTCTGCGCCAGCACATATGTTGTAAGATGTTTTCTCTATAATAAAGTATTGAAGGCTGAGCAACTGCAGCGGTGGTTTTCTCCCGACTTGGGTTTCCACCTAAAATCCTGGTGTTCATGTGTGATGCTTATGTGTGATGGTTTATTCTGTTCTTACTGCACATGTTTACTGTTTATAGAACATCTAATGAATGAATGATGGAAGGATATAAGTGAAGAATTAATGGCATAATTAGATCTCTGTGTATATGCGAGTTTTATGAAGGATATCCGCGTGTATACGCTAGTTGGCTTCAGCAAAGTAGCGTATGGGTTTTAGAGCATGAAAAAGTAAAAAGTTTTAGTTTGCCCTAAATACTGATTCACCCCCCCCCCCCTCTCAATATTTTTCCCAACAATTGGTATCGGAGCCAAGTTCTTCTGCTGAAGCTTGATCGCTTGAAGGAGATCCGTCGCAGTGGGAAGTCATGAAGGAGTAATGTCTATAAAGCCACCTCTATTCAATGGAAGCAATCTGATATTCTGGAAGGTACGAACAAAAGCATATCTGCAAAGTCTTGGTGCAGATGTATGGGCAATCGTGGAAGAAGGTTATCAATACCCGGCAAGTATTCCTATTGATGCAGCAGAAAGGAAGAAGTATGAAATCAATGCCAAAGCAGTAAATGTCTTATTAGGAAGCATGTATGAACCAGAATTTGCTAAAGTGATGCAGCTACATTCAGCAAAAGAAATATGGGACAAAATCATTCTAAGCTATGAAGGAGACACAAAGGTAAAAAGTGCAAAACTCCAAACTCTTAGAATTGAATATGAAAATTTGAAGATGCATAGTGATGAAAATGTTGCCATTTTCTTTCTCCGTCTAGATGATATTGTAAATCGGATGAGAAATTTGGGTGAAACCATAACTGATACTACTCTGGTAGAAAAATTCTTAAGATCCTTGACTTCAAAATTTGACTCTAAAGTTTCAGCTATTGAAGAAAGGCAAGATCTGCAAACTCTTACTATTGTTCAATTACATGGTATTCTGACTGCTTTTGAAATGAGACAAGGAGGTCCTTCTCAAATCAAAGAAGCTACTTTTAAGGCGTCTGCAAAAGGAAAAGAAAAGGAAGTTGTCAAGGAATCCAGCTATATATCCGAAGAAGAAGAAGCAAATTTCGTGAGAAAACTCCAACTAGGTACTGGAAGATTCAAAGGTAAGCTTCCCTTCAAATGTTTTGAGTGTGGAAAAGTTGGTCACTATGCTGCTAAATGCCCTCATAGAGAAAAACATGGTAAAGGGAAACAATTTGAAAAGAGGAAAAGTTACTATACTAATGAAGACAGTGATGGGTCATCTGATAGTGAGGAAGAACGTGAAGAAGATCTTAGACTTCTCATGGCATTTGAACAAAGAGAAGAAAACGATAATTTTTTGGATGCCCTAGAGGACAATAACTTTATTGAAGTGTCCAGTAAAGATGAAGAAGATTCTGACCAAGATTTGAAAGTGCTCATGGCTAAGAAGCAAAAGAAGAAGGCTACTCGAAGAAAGGAGATCTCTCAGAAATCATGTATAGTAGAAATTGAAGGAGATGAAACAGGTATTGATCGTTGTTCTTGTATTACACTTACCTATATATGCAAAGGTTATGTTAGTGAAAGTGACAGTATGGATCTAGAAGAAGCTGTCAAGATTAAAGATGAAGATCAGCAAAAATCATCTAAGGAGAATGAATCTATAGACAAGTATCAAAGGTTTCATGCTTATGCATCCAATCGAATGAAAAGACTAGAAGCAGAAATCAACGATCTAAATGCAGATCTCGAAAAATCAAGCAAGAAGAATGAAGGACTTGAAGCTGCAATCATCTCTCTGCAAGAAGATCTTGAAGCATCAAGTAAGAAGAATGAGGAACCTCTACAACCATTTGAAAAGGAAGGCCTTCAAGCAGAAATCATCTCTCTCAAAGAAGATCTGGAAAAATCAAATAAGAAGAATGAAGAGCCGCAACAAACATGTGAAGAAAACGAAAATTGGTTGAAAGAAGAGATTCTAAATCTGAAGGATCAAGTAGAAGATGGAAGAAGGAAAGAAGAAAGCATGACAAAGCAATGTCAAGCCTTGGAGGTTGAGGTAAACATTCTCAAAGTTAAATTAGAAGAAAAGGTTAAACTTTTGAGGTTTCAAGATAGTACTAACATTTTGGACAATATTCTAAGTAATCAAAGGTCTCCTGCTATCAAACTTGGTCTTGGTTTCCATGAAACTGTTAAAGGAGAATCTAGCTCACAAGGAAGTGCTAAAAATTCAGATGAAGTCAATGCAAAACCCGAAGTGTTGAAAGAGACAAAAGATCGACCAACAATCATGAATTCTCAAAGGAACTCATTCAAGAACGTTGAATGTTTTAAATGTCATAATTATGGGCATGTTGCAGCAAATTGCAGAAGCAGAATAATTCAGCCACAAACAAACAGGTTCTACTCAGAAAGGTACTCTAGTAGCTTCAAGGGATATTGTTTTTCATGTAACATGTATGGACATAAAGCAGCTGATTGCAAAAGGAGGAAGATTAGAAATACTCATTATAATTCTTATGCTTATTTCTCTGGACACATGAGATGTTATTCTTGTAACAAGTATGGACATGTAGAAAAAGAATGCAGGTTGAACAGATATGAGAAATTGGATAACTTCCAGCACACAAATAGAAATTTCAAACAAATCTGGAAAAAGATGGAGGACCGATCAGAAACGTAGGGAATTTTGACCCTACTGCAGTCATCCGCTTCTGAAGCTTACTTCTCTGATTGACTGCAGGAATGATGTGGGATACATTATGAGATTTAGTAATGTATCGTCACAGGGGGAGCAATGTATGATGACTCTCATGGTTGATTTGATTACTCTGGTTATGTTTATTTCTGACAGCGCATCTGATGTGGAAAAGACAGGTACAGGAAGTACAAGTTCAGGGGGAGATGAAGGAATGTGAAAAATTTCTATGCTTCACTTTCCATACGCGGGTTCTATTAACAAAAGTCACGTATACACGCGAGTTCCAGCAGACACAGTCGCGTATGCATTGATGATAAGAGAATTTATATGCTAGCTGAATATCTGGAGCAGAGGCTCAGGGGGAGTAACAGTCTGATTGTTAATAACTGTATTATTGACTCTATATCAGCTTAATTTCTCATTTTTAAATAATGATGACATGATACTTGGTTACTTATGTTGAAGATTATGGATGAGTCCTGGTTGCTTGATGATGAAGAGTATTCGTTGCTGAGATGAAAGTCTTATAAATCAGAGATAACGATAGATCATGCAGAGATTGTTGCTGATGACCTGCTGATAAAGGTATTCAGGTTGCACTTGTTAAGGAGGCGCACTAGTTCAGGGGGAGAAGCAGGTTGAATACTAATGATTGCATTGTTGGCAATGTGACTGCTTATTCTTGGTTATTGTGATACTCATGCTTAATGATGACTTGGTACATGGTTTATTATGATGAGATTTTGATCCCGGTTTACTGAAAAGTATCTTTTGTGTTCACACATGGATGAGTTGGAAGTCGTTTGATTCAGAAATAAATCATGTAGAGCTTTGTTACTATGGTTGAGATATTTTGCCTACATATGTTACTTCATGTTAAATCTTGAAGATCTTGATGATATTGGACCACATGGATGATTGCTTGACACATATTTGAAGATGTTGTTTTGGTATGATAATCTCTCTTGGAAAGATTGTATTGATGCTGCAAAGAATATGAAGGCTTGGTTACTAATGTGCTTATGCTACAACTGTTGGATGACACTTGAAGACACAACTGCACTGTTCTATCTATCTGTAGTCTAGGGAAGCATTCAAAAGAAGCTAAACACTGTCTTTTTCTCACAGAGGATCAGATCTGGTTAAAATTTAGAAGATGGAATTGGATACGCGGGTTTCTTGAAACACAGTCGCGTATATACGCGAGTTCATGAACAGAAAACCGCGTATGTCTGATTGCTAACAAATTTTCTGTTTGAGGTCAGCTCTCTTCAGCACAGCTGCAGTACTGTTTGGTATCTCTGGTATCTCTGGTGATGTTCCAGCTCTTATAATACTGTTTCAATCTCTGATGTTTTAAAGATGCCTTGATGATTGGTTGAAAGTGTTCAGGATGCACAAACTAAGGGGGAGCCTTAGTCATATGGAAAGGATGTTCGGATGCACATTTTCAGGGGGAGCCCTAGTCTTGCTGAGTATAATGCATTGTTGGCATTATGATGGTTCTGAAATATGTTCTCTTTCTTGAGGACTTTCTAGTGTTGGTCTTAAAGTTATATTTGTAGTTGGATGAAAAGGTCATGTAGAGATCCATGATGTAAATTTGTAATATTCAGTCATGTAAGGACTTGATAAATTTGTAAACCCACTTGGTTGGGTAGCTGTGTCAAATTTTGTAAACCCACTTGGTTGGGTAGCTGAGTCAAATTTGTAAACCCACTTGGTTGGGTAGTTGAGTTTCATATGTAAATCCACTTGGATGGATCTTTGATGTAAGTATGAGTCATTGGTGATAGGAATTTCATAGAGTCATGTACTTCATTGGTAAATATGTTGAAGATTCAGCATGAACTCAGGGGGAGCTTGGTCACTTCAGTATATATCAGATCTGCAGAATGCTTCTTCCACATGAGGAAAAAAGGGGGAGAGTATGTTGGTTCTTGATCCGCCCTTTGCCCTTGATGTCAAAGGGGGAGAGTGACATGGTGTTTGAATGAAGAGAAAGAATGGTGGAGAGAGTACCTATCTGTTGTAATGATCAAACACCATCGTGGTTTCCATCAAGTCCAAAGGGGGATATTGTTGGCAATATGATGCAGAGTGTTGTCCTTGATGGCAACCCACTGAATGAAGATGAAGACATGCAACTGTTGACATGTGTTGTCCTTGGTGGCAAACCACCTGATGAAGTTATTCTTGACTTGTTGGACTTGGTAGATGATGTAAATCTGATATGAAATGATGTTTTTTAAGCAATCTGATGCTGAGTGTTGTCCTTGAATGGAAACCCACTTGATGAAGATGATGACAACTTACTTGATGAAGTTGTGCTTGATAGAATATGTTCTTGATGAAGTAAATCTGATGTATCTACAGTATGAACAGAAGGCAATGAAGAAAGGAATTCAGCATGTGCTAAATCTTGATGAAAAGAGTATGTCTCTAGGCATACGCGGATTTGCCTAGGGGAAGTAGCGTATGCATGCGGAAAAGAACGTTCCAAGTCGCGTATGGGAAAAAGCGCTCATAAAGTGCAAAACCAGGGGTAACCACCATGGTATTGACCCATTGTATTGGGTAATGATTCGTCTAATTGACCCCGTCCAGGAATACCATCGGAAGTAATGTAGTTTTGGGCTCATGGTATTGTTTTGGCTCATGGTATTGAAAAAGGGGCTCATGGTATTGAAAAAGGATAAACCTATATAAAGAGATGAAATTCATTATGCAAATGATGAGTGTGGGTGCAAGATGTCTGAGCTTGAATGAATACTTCTCTCTGAAGTAGATCTGAATGGAAAGGGTTACACTTGAATGATAAATCTGAATGTATGATGCACCAATGATGAAGAAGGGGATCTAGATCTGAAATGTACTTGTATCTACTAGATCTAATTATGGAAGGCTTAGATCTAAAAAGAGGCGAACATCTGTCTGAAGTAAAAGGGTAAATCTGAACTGAATATCTGATCTGAAGAAGTATGCTGCTCTATAATGATTGAAGATCTATACGCTACTTCGCCGCAGAGGAAGCGCGTATATACGCGTCTTCGCCGAAGAGAAAGCGCGTATGCGCAATGAAATATGTACAGAGGTATACGCTGGTTTGTGTGAACGGAAGCGCGTATATACGCGACATCAGTGAAGTGAAAGCGCGTATGCAAACTAGGGTTTGCTGAAGTCTGTGGTAAGAAATGTCTGATCTGTTCTGCTGGTTTACTGATATCTGTCAGTGAGTTATATGTATTTGTTTCATGGTTGACTGTGCTTAAAAGTATGGAAAGGGTCCAGTTTGAAAATATGATGAAATGTGGCCTGCAAGTGGTGTTCTATTGAAGTTGTTGGATCCAGTATGAAAATTGATGAAACGTGGTCCATAAGAGGTGCTGAGGGTTGTAGCCTTCAGTCAGGGGGTTGTAGCTCCCTTCCAGGTGAGGCTAGTAAACGAAGTCAGGGGGTCGTAGCTCCTTTCCAGGTGAGGCTGGTAAACAATATCGGGGGGTCGTAACTCCCTTCCAGGAGAGGCTGGTAAACGAGTCACGGGGTCGGAGCTCCATGTGTGGGCTGATGAGTAGCGAGCGCGAGGTGGAGATACAACGTCTTCAGTAGGAGCTCTGCCTGACACATATGTTGTAAGATGTTTTCTGTATAATAAAATATTGAAGGGTAGATATTTGCGGCGGTAGTTTTCTCCGGCTTGGGTTTTCCACCTAAAAATCATGGTGTTCATGTGTGATGCTTTGTGTGATGGTTTATTACGATTTCTTCTTTGCATGTTTTACTGTTTATAGAACATCTAATGAATGAATGATGGAATGATATAAGTGAAGAACTAATGGCATAATTAGATCTGCGGGTATACGCGAGTTTTATGAAGGTATCAGCGTGTATACGCTAGTTGGCTTGACGAAAGTGACGTATGGGTTTTAGAAGAAACATGAAAAAGTAAAAAGTTTTTGTTTGCCTTAAATATTGATTCACCCCCCCCCCCCCCCCCCCCTCTCAGTATTTTTCCCAACAAGCAAGAGGTAGGGGAGGAGGGAGAGGTGGAGGCGTAGGTCATGGATGAGGACAATTAATTTACTATAAATGTGGAGACGCTAGACATTGTGCGCATGACTTTCTGAACCCTGTGCAAAAATATTGCAGGTATTGCAAATAATTTGATCATGTTATTGAATATTTTCATGTTTTGATTGTTAGAATGCAGGAGAAGAAATAAAAAATTCCTATGCAGAACATACAAATGGTTAAAGTTGAGCCGCGCGATGATGATCTAAGTGTAAACATATTTACACGTAGTGGTGCTGCCACCGGAGGAGATGAGGGAAATAAGGTTGATGCCAAGACATTGATCAGAAAGGCCTCTGAAAAGAAGGAAGAACTCAACCTGCAGAAGGAAAATGAGACTTTTATCAAAGCCAGGAATTATTTTGATGTTACAGGTGCATCCACATCCAAGCCAATCACATAAGAAAATATTGATGATGAAGTCAAAACGTTCCTACAAGCCTGCATAAATTTATTGTGTAACTAGAAAGCAATAGACAATATTCAGGCCCTAATAGATAGTTGCACATACAAGGAGTTACCTCGAACTAAGAGCAAGGTTTTCAATAAGAACTACAAGAATAAGAAGAGGACTAGTCGGGAGATGCGCATGACCTTGCAAATTGGAGAATATGAGATGGATCAGGTCATCTTGGACTTAGGTTTTGATGCCAATGTTCTACCGAAGCAGATCTGTCAAAAGATAGGCAACCAAAATCTGGAATGGTCCACCATTCAACTTCGCATAGCTAATCAGCAGAAGATCATTCCCCTTGGAAGACTCCCAAGGGTTCTGGTAGACAATGTTGGAGTAAAGTTACGTGTAGATTTTGAAGTAATACAAATTGTGGATGATGCAAACCCCTCCCCCGTGCTGCTAGGGCTGGATTGGGCCATCGATATGGGAGGTATCATCAACTTGAAGTGCAAAAGCATGATCTTTGAAAATGATGGTACTCAGGTGATAGTACCTCTGGATCTGGCAAAAGGATAGAGATATATAGAACCAGTGCGTGAAGGAGATGATGTTGCCATATCTACAAAATGACTGCATGGGATGTTGAATTGGGAAAATGATAGCTCATGTTTCTCATATTCAGATGGGGAAATGGAAAACTAGCATAATCATCTGCATGTTGTTTTTGCGTTGCGCTCGCCGCTGCCTCAAGATCACTAAAAATTTCTGATGCATCTCCTCAGAGGTAGGATAATTACCCTATTTTTATGGTTATGATAGTGTTGTATTATTTTTGGAAAGATTTGAAAAGGTTGTCCCATAAGAGCGGAGGTTATGGGAACTTGATCTTGCCATGCGTGCAACCCTAGCGCATTGGTGGGATAAACACAAATGGAGCTTTAAGGACTGGAAGGAATGCAGCAGGATGATGAGTTTGTGCTTTGAGCAGCCTGTTACCCACCAACTGAACTTTTCTATGGCCAAGGTGATTCGCGCAAACACCTAGCCACATGGATGGAGGCTTGGAATGAGAAGACCTAGATTGAATGGGTTCACATGTTTATCCATTCGTTGGGACCAATACCTACTACATGGTATTTGGAAACGGAGATACGCTGAGGGACTCACCATTGGATTACAATGACTAATAGTTTTTTTTCAACATTTGGCTTGGTTGGAGGATCGAAGGAATTGGATGAAGCTCTGTAGGATATAGAAGAACTTTTCTTTGATGATTCCCAGCCTCGGATAGAATGTGATGCACCAGCATGGGACACACAAATGAAATACATTATCAACTAGAGGAACCTGTCAACAAAATAATGAGGAAGATCCAAGAAATATAAACATCCTTGAATCTGAGGGGGAGTGCGCAGTTGCAAGGCCCTTATTAGGAATTTTGGATGTAACTAAGCCCCTGAAGTTAAAGGAAGTCAACATTGGAACAGAATAACAGCCCAAGTTGGCCAAAATAGGAGATTATTGGGATGATTACATAGTAGGAAAGGTTGTGTAGCTGCTGACAGAGTATTAGGACATGTTCCCCACGAAGTTCTCTGAGATTAATGGAATTGTAGGAGGTTTAGGCATTATGAATATTATGTTGAAACCAAATGTGCACCTTTTCAAGCAGTGACCATGTTGATTAAATCCCAAGTATAAGTAGAAAGTGAAATAATAATTAGAGAAGATGGTTGTTGAAGGAATTATTGAGCCTGTGGAGCAGTCTAATTGGGTGAGCCCAATGATTGTTCAAGAAAATAAGACAAAGGGAGAGATAAGGATTTGCGTGGATCTGCGCAAACTGAACGATGCATGTTTGCATGACCCCTTCCCTACTCCATTTTCAGATGAAATCTTGGATAATGTGGGAGGACAAGAGGCTTACTTGTTCACTGATGGATTTTCAGGATACCACCAGATCAGGATTGCACCAAAAGACTAAAGAAAGAACACTTTTGCAATGGAATGGGGGTCCTTCCAATACACGATCATTCCTTTCAGATTGAAGAATGTGCCTACTATCTTCTCATGCGTAGTAGTAACTGTGTTCGAATAATTCATGCACAAGTTCTTGGAGGTGTATTTTGATGACTGGACTGTGTTTGGGCTGGTAAAGAAGCATGTGTCCAACCTATGCATCATGCATGACACTTGTAGGAAGCATCAAAATTCTCCTAACTTAAAGAAATGTATATTTTGTGTTCCTTTTGGAATCTTGTTGGGCCATATTGTGTGTCAGCAAGGGTTGATGGTGGATCCAGCCAAGATTGTAGTTATTATCAACCTAGAAGTCCCTACCAATGAAAAACAGCTACGCTCCATTCTAGGACACATCGGATATTACAGAAAATTCATTCAGGGCTATGCTCTGATCACTACACCTATGGAGAAATTTTTGAAGAAGGATGTGTCATTTTTCTGGGATGAGGAATTTCAAAAGAGCTTTAAACTGTTGAAAGAAAATATGGTTACTGCACCTATTCTAATATTCCCAGACTAGTCCAAGGTCTTCCATGTACATGTTGATGCATTCATTATAACAATTGGAGTTCTTTTAGCGCAGCCAAGAGAAGGAGACATTGATCACCCCGTTGCTTTTTCCAGTAGGAAGTTATCCAGTGTAGAGCACAACTACTCAACCACAGAGAGGGAAGGATTGGCCATGGTCTATGCTCTGCATAAATATAGGAACTATCTATTAGGATGGCACTTCAAGATGTTCATTGACCACTCCACTTTGAAATACCTTGTCAATAATCCTGTGTTGGGGGGCAAGATTTGTAGGTGGTTTTTGCTATTTCAGGAATATGATTTTGAAATCATTGTGAAGCCTGGTAGCTTGAATGCTGGACCTGATCATCTATCACGTATTGAGAATGGGGAGGAACCAACCAGTCTAAAGGAGGTATTACCTGATGTGAAGCTCTTAGCTATTAAAGTAGTTGATGAGCACTTTGTTGATATTATTCACTCTCTGACCATTGGAAGTGTGCCTGCTAAATATTCAGTGCAACAAAAGAAGGAGTTGGTTTCGTGCGTGGCTGATTTTACACTGATTACTGGTCAATTGTAGAAGTTGGGAGCGGATGAAGTGCTAAGACGGTGTGTTTTGAAACATGAAATACATGACATCTTGACTGAGGCTCATGGAGAAGTGGTAGGAGGCCACTATGTAGGGAAGGCCACTGCGCAAAAGGTGTTGTGCGCTGGGTTATGGGGGCCCACACTGCTCAGTGATGCACATGCATACTATTGTGCTTGTGATGCATGCCAAAGAATTGGGAAGCCATCGCACAGAGATGAAATGCCCCTGCAGCCACAGATGGCCCTGTGGCCTTTTGATAAATGGGCTATATATTTTTTGGGACCTATCAATCCTCCGGAAAAGAAGGCTGGCGCATGCTACATAATCACTACCACAGATTATGTAACCAAATGGGCAGAAGCTAAGCCATTCAAGGATTTTACCACAAATACTGCTGCACATTTCAATTTTGAACATATTCTGACTAGGTTTGGGTGCCCGAAGATATTGATGAGTGATAGGGGTATGCACTTTGTTAATGGAACCATTGAAGCTCTGATAGAGGAATTCAGATACATCACCAGAAGAGTACTCATTATCACCCTCAAGCAAATGGTGCAGTATAATATTTCAAAAAAATATTGGAGAATGTGCTCACAAAAATTTGTAATGCAAATCAAAATGATTGGGAAGTGTGCATCCCTTCTATGTTATGGTTTTATAGGACTACATGCAAGAAGTTGACTGGTATGACCCCGTTCAGGATGGTTTATGGGCAAGAGAAAATCATGCCAATGGAATATATTGTCCCAAGCATGGGCATCAAAGCATTCACTAATATGGTTGATCCTGACATCATGGAGGAACGTCTTACGCAACTAGTTGCTTTAGAGGAGGATCGGTTAATTGCTAACTTTCATCAGCAAGTGTAGAAGGTGCACAAAAAGGCCTGGCACGATAGACACATTCGACAGAAGGCATTCAAAGAAGACGATTTGGTTTTGTTATATGACAGTCAGTTTGCACGCCATCGAGGAAAGTTCAGGAAGCACTCGCTAGGGCCACACATTGTGGAATAATTCATTGATGTAGGTGTAGTGCGCTTGGCCACATTACGCGGCGAGCGTCTTCCCGGGTATTTCAATGGAAGCCCACTAAAGTAGTATAAGGATAACCTGGTTCCTACCAAATGACTATATGGCCAAAGTATGGGAGTCCACTTGTCTGCGCGCTGCGCAAAGGGCATGCACAGACAGGTGCGGCAGGAGCGCAGAGGTAGTGCGCAATAGGAGAAACTAGTCATTGGAACAGTAAAGATAGGTGAAAAATCGATTTTACCGTTGAATGGAGTGGGTTTTATACATTTAATGAGGAGATCTTACAGGATTTTTGACCGTTTTTATGGGGGTAAGATGCATTTAATGAAGTTCCGACCGTTTTCACATTGGATCACCAATAAAAGGAAGGTCGTGGGTCATATTTTGTTCCTTTGCTTTCTGAGTATATTGCACCTTGAAATTATCTGTGAATTGTGTTGTGCATCCATCTCTAAGAACTTTATGTCTGGCCGCAAGACCCCCACATCTAACGTAAGAAACCCGGAATTCATTTTTAGACCAAGGATGACAGCCACGAACCCTGAGAGCGCACCATATGAAGAGCACTTTATGTTGCTTACAAACTCTACAGAGCTGGGATCGGATGATGTTCATGAAGTAGTACCAGAAGTCCAAGAATTCATGTCCATGGCGGCTAAATTAAAGGGAAATATGACCAAAGGGTCATCCTCCAAGTCCCAAACATCGCCTCGACAATTCACATCCCTGCACCAGGCGACAAAGGATAAGTCCCTTGCAGGTGACCCAACTAAGAGACCCATGAGCACAACTGAGGAGGTTTCACTCTTCATCGAGCCCATCTCATAGCTCCCGAAATATGTCAAGCTACGCAGACCCTCCATGAAGGTGTCGAAATATTTGGGTACAATGTGTGCATACCTGTAGATTCCCCAAATCCTAGAGGAAGTTACTTTGGAGGAAGACATGTTCGGAAAACTCCCCCTAGTTAAATTTGATGACTATGATTTGGTGAACGAGGAGACATTCCCTGAGCTAGTGCCTGACTATTACCTGGAGAGTGTATTGTATGATGGGGTAGTGAAGGTAGAACCTATGTCATGGGCGCGTGGGCTGAGAAACATGGGGATTCTCAATCTGCTGAGGATTCCCCACTTTGGCAGGTATCCCATCACCAACATCTGTTTGCGCCGGCTGTTGGCCCCATCCCTTATCTAGGTTTGGGAAGAGTAACGAGCTAAAATTCACTACCAAAGTTAAGAAGGATTACAAGGTCGGGTGCAACTCCAGGAGGTTCCTAGTATAGAAAATTTCCGATCCAGCAATACGTCTTGGAACCCTAGTCTTGGGATGCAAGCTAATTCACAAATGTCAACCTAAGGTGGTCCCTGCGCATGTTATTGCATTGGCAGAACGATGTGAGAAGGGTGTAAGTCATAATTGGTCACAGTATCTCTGCCAGGAGTTTAAGGAGAATGTGCACAAGGCATGGGAGGATGGAAAGAAGTTCAGCTACCCCTGGCTACTTTTGTTGATCTCTTTAATTGTGTGGGAGATGCCAGAGGGCGCAATACTCCTAGAGGTTGAAGCTAGTGTGTGTGAAGGGGCATGTTATGCCAATCTATGGGATTCGCAAAACCCACAGAGAGTAAAGGAGAATAAAATTTTATGGGTTTTATTTGAAGGTGCACTGGCAGCATCTATTCACTCACGGCCCCGATTGTCCCTGGCCATTTATACTAAGTATATATCTATTGCATATTTCCAGGTGACGATGCACAATGTACAGATTTGGTCGTGCAAGGACCCATTTTGGTACAACCTACCATACATGGTCATGGAGGCTGAAATCGACCAGGTCCTTGAGACCTAGCCTAAAGAATGGAAGACCAGGCTAGACTTTGCTACACCTGGCATAGCCTCCACGTCCAGAAAAGAGGCAACAAAGGATAAGGAAGTAGAAAAAGAAGCAAAAAAATAAGCCGAAAAGGATGCCCATAATAAGGTTGAGAAAGAAACATAGCAAGAGCCTGAAGGAGAAGCCGAGTTGGACCTTGGAGGCCTAGATAGTCTAGATGGTACTGGAGCTGAGTCTCTGAGAGGCACTAAATGCGACGTTGAGACTACCAAGGGTGCACACACGAAGAGGAAGGGTTTGAAGGACGAAGACACTGAGGATGTCACCTTGACAGATGAGGACCTTGACAAGATATTGGATGTGGTAGCAACTGCCTCTGAGGATAGGTGGGTTGTGCTTGAGGAACAGTACAAGGTTGTAGACGACACACTACAAATAGGATTGCAGGTGTTGCAGATGAAGACCGACAACATCCAGGTGAGCGTGAATCAAGTGAGGTAGATTCAAGCGAGTGAGAATACAAGTAGGATCATCAGCATGAAGGGAAGCAGGATCATCCCCTTCCCTGGAGAAGCAGTCACTATAGAACAACTTGAATTGCGCAAACAGGTGCAAACCTTCCTAGAATTTGGGATAGACTTGTCGATGTTGCCCAGTGGTAAGCTACATGCAATTCAAAAAATTATCACAGATGAGATATAGTGGAGAGAGGCGCATGTTCATCAGCAACTTACTGAGGCCAAGCAGGAAATCGCAGAAAAAATAGAAGAGTCTCTCCAGGCTCAAATGGTGCAACATACAACAATAACACATCGCGCGGAATTGGAGACTCTAATTGATAGACTTTGTGGTGACCTGCCAGAGGTTGTAATTCCTGCTTCAGTTGCACCGCAGGCTAAAGTTAAAAGTCTTGTAGCAGCGTTGAAGGCCTCTAGATTAGAAGTGTAGGCAGTAAAGGTGAACTTCGAGCAACATATCACGAAGTTGCAAGCCAAGTTGCAGCCAGAAACTCCGCCATAAGTGCACATGCAGAGAGCGACCTTAGTCAAAGAAGCATCAGTAAGTATTTTCGCCACAGTTGACAAGGGAACTTCGCTACTAGAAACAGCTATGGGCCTATGGACATCCATGTAGACAGGTCCCCTTGTCTGAAATATTTCGCAGGAACTGCACGCCAAGGAGCAGGGGTTTGATGACCATCAAGAGGCACTGCCTACCTTTGTACTTGCTTAGTGCATGGCCCAATTGTATACAAGTTAGCTCTTGCACAATGAAGTTGAGGATCTATGAAGAAAGAAGCACACTATGACAGACCATATGAAGCCATTTGCCGATGAAGCGATGAAGTTATGGATGTTGTTGTGCAGAACCTGAACCAAACATATTAGAGTATAAATCTCGTCGCAAAAAGGATGACTTCCAATAAACTGGTGGATACATCGCAAAGTGTAGCTGATCAGAGTGCGAGCATCCTGGCACCCTTCATTGTTGACATCAAGGATCTGGAGACAAAGATGAAGACCCCAGTACCACTGTGACTCGGGATGACACAAGCTTGTGTTTGGGGCATGTTGGATTGGGGTCCCTTAGGACTGAAATTTTGATAAAAATATAGTATTTTTGTAGTTTTTAGTCGTGTGCACTAAGGAATGCATAGTTCAAGGGTCTTTGGGGCGGGTCAAAGCCCCTTCATGAGGTGTAATGGGCAAAAGGGTAAAACTAGGAGTCACAAACCATATTTTGTGGACCTTAGATGAGTGCAGGCTAAATATATAATGGAAGTCTAGATCGAGTCAGATAGATCAGTTCTAAGTAATTTTTTGATAAGATTATGATGTTCTGAGTTGTGAAACGAATCTTTTTGTGGTTGAAAGACTCCTGATGGCTATGTGCGTGGAAACCTTATTTCGACTGTGTGCGAACCCCGCCGGCTGTATGCGTGGGTAGATCTTGTTATCACCCAAAAAAAAATTCAAAACAGCATTGTGTCAAGTTTGTTTTTTGTCATGTTTCAAAATTGGGTTTAGAAGTCAAATTAGGATTTGATCAAGGGTAGGTTAGATTTTCATAAGCTCAAAGCCCATACTTAAGTTCAAATAAGTCTTTGTTAAGATCCATTCATTTTCAAATATCCATAATTTCCATTTGTGGGTCATTTCCTAAAGTTTCGGGTCAAAACTATGCAATTATCCAAGAAACCTCATTTTCGTAGTGCCACTAGTTCAAAAAATTTGATTTGTGCTACGAAAGCACTAATAGTTTTGTAGCACAAACAGGGAAAAATACACTATCGGTGCTACAAAAGTGCAGTTTCTAAATTGTCTTGTCATTTGAGCTGAAATATGTCAGAATCCGTTGGGAAATGGTAGGTTAGTGGTATGATGAGTCAGTTAATGATGAGTTTCAGTGTACTTACCCACATTGCAGTCATCTTGGTCATGATAGGGTATGAATGAGGCATCATTCAGTTATGAGATGACATTTTAAATTCAAAATCTTGCCTAATTGATCATTCTCGTTTCCTTTGCCTTCATTCGAGTGTATAAGCTCTGAAGTGTCAAGCCAAACCTGTGGCTGTTCCATACAAGTTTTCTATATCTTAATCAAGCGAGGCTGATATAAACTAATTGAGCGAGGCTGTTGTTTCACATATTCAAGTGAGGTTGATTCAATTTATCAAGTGAGGCTGACAGGTTTTTTATGAATCATGGCAGAGGAAAAGAAATTCCACAGAGGGGAACACTGCTTGAGACATGAGCCTGAAGATATGAAGGCCATAATTGAAGACCCAACAATGATGGAGGCATTTAGAAGAGTAGGTTGTCTTCAGTTTTGTGAAAAGTTGCAGGGTTTCCACACACAGGTTTCCAAAGAATTTTCCTTGAACTTCAATGGAACAACTACCAAGGTTGGGATGCTAAGTGTGTCAATTTCACCAGAGATTATAGATGTTGTGACAGAGATACCAAGAGATCAAGAAACTGGGTTTAAAGGTTTCAAATTTGATATGGAGCTATGCAAAGAATTCATGAAACCTGAGATATGGACCTAAATAATGCTATCCCTAGAAGCTGTATCAAAGACACTTATGCAAAGTTGTTGTTCAACATTTAGAGGTGTTTTACATGTGAAGGCAGATATCATAAGTTTTACGCATATCATTTTAAGCTGCTTCTACATTTCACTGGTAATATTTCACTTGATTTGCCCTTTTATC